>NQII01000704.1:592412-715301 GCA_002778355.1 Clitarchus hookeri
ACCTGCCGAAGATCTATTTCTAGTCTAAATATGTATCCTTCCGCGATATTTAAAATTAGCATAACCGTGGACCTTTTTCTCTTTATTTACTCGTGAATCAAGAATACACGTGACATTGTTAGGAACGTCGATGTGTTTCTAATATACAGGTTGTTCGTAAATGCCCAAACTATGGGAGGTTATTTCTTATGAAAAATAAAGTCATATAAGACACCGTTTACCTAAACGGAATATTAAATGAGATATGAGCCTGTGAATATTGGGTTTTGAAAACCTATTTTTGCCGGATGCGTCGTACAACGCCTACAAAGTCCGCAGCAAAACGATGACTTATGCTTCCCATGTTGCAGAGACACATGCGTAAGTAATGCTGGCCGTCCTCGGTCTGTGCGCATTGTTCGGCTTGAGGAAGTGATACGTCAGCACATAAACGACATGCCCTCCACTAGTACACGCTCCAAATAGCGCCAAATGGGCGTGCCCATTCCATCGTGAGGGACGTACTTTGGGTAAATCGCCGCCATCCCTACCGCTGGCAGAAAGTACTAGGCATTCGGGGAAAATACATTTTTAAAAACTAAATTTCACATGCTCATATCTCCTTTAATATTCCGTTTATTTATACGGTGTCCTGTATATTTTTGACTTTCTTTTTCATAAGGAATCACCTACCGTAGTTTGGACGTTTAATTTCCGAACACCATGTATAAGTTGTATGCAGTCCTTACTCTCAAATGCATTCAAAGAACATAGCATAAAATAAACAATTCAGTGTCAACATATTGAAATATCAGAAATTTTATTAGACCTTAATGGAATGAAATAAATTTAATGACTTAATTCCCACTATACATTATAGACTGGCAGTACATAATACAACTATCAACTGTAACTATACGAAGCATTTTTAGTCCACCATTTTTATAGATTGTGCCAAACGAATAAACAGTTTTTTGTCATATATCGGGAAAAATCACTGAATCCTATTAAATTTGATAAACAATTACTACTGTGGTAGATTATGTAAACCGGTATGTTTTAAGTACGAAAAACACTTATTTTCAAAATGGCTAAAAAAAATAGCCAATTTAGCTTTGCATGTTATATCGTCGAATCCATGTAATCAGTTCCAACATATCTTTGTATGCTGGCAATATATATTACAAAAATCAACTGCATCTACACGAAGAATAATTTTTCCCGTCATTTTCTAAAATAGCACAATACGAATATATAAATTTTTATGCAATAACTTGGGAAACAATAGAGAGATTCCTGTCAAATCTAGGAAAGAAATATTACTGCGACATATGGTGCAAACTGGTCAATTTTACGGTCAAAGGCTTGTTTTCAAAATGGCGGCATTGTAGCAATTTTAGTTTAGTATGCTTTATAGTCGGAACCATGTAATACACTGGAAAGACAGAAAAAAACTCGTATAAGCGTGCGTATGCAAATAATAGAGGTATGGAACCAATCAGAGTAACGCGATGCGGTCGGCAGCGCCTATATAAGACAACAAGCGTCTGACAAAGTTGCTAGATCGGTTACTGCTACTAAAATGGCAGGTTATCAAGATTTAAGTGAGTTTGAACGCGGTGTTATAGTCGGCGCACGAGAGATGGGACATAGCATCTCCGAGGTAGCAATAAAATTAGGATTTTCACGTATGACCATTTCACGAGTGTACCGCGAATATCGGTAATCTGGTAAAACATCAAATCTTCGACATCGCTGTGGCCAAAAAACGATCGTGAACGAACGGTACACACGACGACTGACGAGAATCATTAAACGTGACAGACGTACAACCCTATCTCAAATTGGCACAGATTTCAATGCTGGGGCATCAAAAAGTGCAAGCATGCCAACTATTCGACGGATATCATTTATATGGGCTTTCGGAGCCGAAGGCCCACTCGTGTACCGTTGTTAACTGCACGACACAAAGTTTTACGCCTCGCCTGGGCTCTACAACACCGCCATTCGCCTGTTGATGACTGGAAACACGNACTGCACGACACAAAGTTTTACGCCTCGCCTGGGCTCTACAACACCGCCATTCGCCTGTTGATGACTGGAAACACGTTGCCTGGTCTGACAAGTCTCGTTTCCAAATGCATAGGGCGGATGGATGTGTACAGGTATGGAGACATCCTCATAAATCCATGGACCCTACATGTCAACAGGGGACTGTTCAAGCTGGTGGAGGCTCTGCCATGGTATGGGGCGAGTGCAGTTGGCGTGAAATGGCACCCCTGATACGTCTCGATACGACTCTGACAGGTGACAGANCATGGTATGGGGCGAGTGCAGTTGGCGTGAAATGGCACCCCTGATACGTCTCGATACGACTCTGACAGGTGACAGATACGTAAGCATCCTGTCCAATCACCTTCACCCATTTATGCCCATTGTGCATTCCCACAGATGTTGGACAATTATAGCAGGACAATGTGGCATCCCGCACGTCGACAGTTGCTACCGAGTGGCTCTTCTGACTTTAGACCCTTCCATTGGTCACCTAAATCACCAGACCTGAAAATAATGTAGTATACCTGGGATGACTTGCATTGTGCTGTTCAGAAGAAATCTCCATCGCCTCGCACTCCTGTGGATTTGTGGACTGTCCTTCAGGATTCACGGTGTGAATTGCCTCCTGCATACCTTCAGATATTAGTCGAGTCCATGCCACGTCGTCTTGCGGCACTTCTGCGTGCTCGCGGGGGCCCTACAAGATATTAAACAGGATACCAGTTTATTTGGCTCTTCAGTGTAAATTCGAACATAATATGGTATCTAGCAGTGCTTTACAAATGTCAAATGCTTTTACACGGAGGATGTTTGATTCTCCGTTTTGTAAGATAATTTAATAAAAAAAAAATTTTTATTTAATTTCCTGGGAAAAAAATTTGACAGATTCCTACCAAATATGACAAAAAATAGTGTTTCAGTAGGCTATGTAAACTGGTACATTTTAAGTATAATAGTCACTTGTTTCTAAAATGGTGATTATTTAAGTAATTAAGTTCAGTATAAATTACTAACGAAACAAATTACAACTCTATTATAACTATGCAATTTGTCTATACTGTCGCTACTCGGCCACCTGAGTTATACAGGGGGTGGCCAGTAGTTAATNAAATTTTTATTTAATTTCCTGGGAAAAAAATTTGACAGATTCCTACCAAATATGACAAAAAATAGTGTTTCAGTAGGCTATGTAAACTGGTACATTTTAAGTATAATAGTCACTTGTTTCTAAAATGGTGATTATTTAATTAATTAAGTTCAGTATAAATTACTAACGAAACAAATTACAACTCTATTATAACTATGCAATTTGTCTATACTGTCGCTACTCGGCCACCTGAGTTATACAGGGGGTGGCCAGTAGTTAATAATATTTAAATTTTATTGGTGCAGACTAATGGCACCTGAGGTTGTTGTGTTAGGGGTAAACAAAAACTCGTATTCTCCTTATTTAACACACCAGGACTGTATTGATCTGAAGGTCACATAGCTATTACACACACTGGTGAGACTGAGTCCCCCTCTAATCGTAAGCCTGGAGGGCTGGTGGGCTGAATACTATGCGTCGGGGAAGGTTTGTTGAAGGGAGACGTTTCTCTACTTATCTGTGACCGCGGCTTTTGGTGAGTTGTCTTCGTTGGTAGCAAGGCCTGGTGAGTTGGGTGGCCCTGGTTCAGGCCCTCGGACTGGCTCTCGTTGACGTGCTGTACGAAGTTGGCTGTTTCCTGTGGCTNGCTGGTGGGCTGAATACTATGCGTCGGGGAAGGTTTGTTGAAGGGAGACGTTTCTCTACATATCTGTGACCGCGGCTTTTGGCGAGTTGTCTTCGTTGGTAGCAAGGCCTGGTGAGTTGGGTGGCCCTGGTTCAGGCCCTCGGACTGGCTCTCGTTGACGTGCTGTACGAAGTTGGCTGTTTCCTGTGGCTTTGATGTTCTCTCAATGAAGCTCGGGATTAGGGTTCTCCCGTGACTTGCACTTTCCTTGCGATCCCGGCGGGCGTTCTGGTTGGAGACAGCTTCCTTCTCGTCTTTCTTCCGGCCATCGCGTTTCTGTCTGCATTCCTAACAGCGGAAACTGCCACTACGTTTCGGAAATGAACTCATAAGTTCTCGGTATTTTTACTGGGTTTGTCTCGGGAATTTACACATTAAGTTTCGGCTCACGACTCGCTTTCTTGGGGAATGGCGCCACTCGGACTGGGGCTACCACTCGTTTCCGGGAATTAACTCATATTCTCGGCACTGTTCTCGTCACACGACTGTTTACTCCCATTTCGGCTTCATCTATCTCGTTTCGCGGCTCTACCGCCGAACAAGTCCCGTCTCGGTTGAACAACTGATTGTACATTACTGCCTGAGGGCCGGTCCCGAACTCCGGCCTATTGATATGACTGCCTCTCGCCTANAGCTCGGGATTAGGGTTCTCCCGTGACTTGCACTTTCCTTGCGATCCCGGCGGGCGTTCTGGTTGGAGACAGCTTTCTTCTCGTCTTTCTTCCGGCCATCGCGTTTCTGTCTGCATTCCTAACCGCGGAAACTGCCACTACGTTTCGGAAATGAACTCATAAGTTCTCGGTACTTTTACTGGGTTTGTCTCGGGAATTTACACATTAAGTTTCGGCTCACGACTCGCTTTCTTGGGGAATGGCGCCACTCGGACTGGGGCTACCACTCGTTTCCGGGAATTTACTCATATTCTCGGCACTGTTCTCGTCACACGACTGTTTACTCCCATTTCGGCTTCATCTATCTCGTTTCGCGGCTCTACCGCCGAACAAGTCCCGTCTCGGCTGAACAACTGATTGTACATTACTGCCTGAGGGCCGGTCCCGAACTCCGGCCTATTGATATGACTGCCTCTCGCCTAACTGCCTTCTCTGTCTTGCTTCGCGACGGAACAACTCCTCTCGAATGACTTCTCACGACCGACGACAACTGAATGCTCGCTCGCGTCGAGACTGAATGACCACGAACCTTCGCTGTTCTCGAATTTAACCCGCCTCTAGATATATTCAAATTGGCTGTCAGCAGATTGTGTCGACAGAAGCAGGGACTTCCCTGGCGTAACTCGCACGTTTTTTGTATAGGATTTCGGTCTCGTCAGCGACTCGCGCTCAAACTAGGGGTGGAGGGCGGGGTGTAGCAAGCGTCTCAGGGGTTCCCGGCAGCTGTGTCGGCAGTATTTCGCCCAGGGGGTTACCCTGTTTCCTTCGCCGAGGGATTATATCAGCTAATTTTAGGGACTTTCCCTGTTTCCCTTGGCTGCGGTACTTCCCCGAAAGTTTTTATACGTCGGGACTTCCCCGGGGATTATTTCTCAGGGTGTGAATACAGCGCAATTCCTATCCTATGTACCCGCCATGCGTCAATACACAGTCTTTTCTCTGTCATTTTGTAAACAAGCCCTATAACAAAAATTTCTGTTTTTATATCATCCTCGGGAAAAAATTAACTTAATCTTAACAAATTTAACGAAGAAGTTGTACTGTGGTAGGCCATATTAATATACTTTTTTTTTAGAGTGGCAGACACTTATTTTCAGAATGGCGACAATAAAATAATTTAGCTTAGTTTGCTGTATCTACGAAACTATATAATCGATTGCAACTTAAATTTGAATTATTGTGGTTGTATACAATCACCAAATGTTTTTATACATAACATGAAAATTGACACATGAAAATTATGGACGTTTGAATTATATATTTCGAGAACCAATTAACCGATTAACTCCGAATGCTACACGTAAGTAGTGCTTCATTATGGTATATTAACTGACATGTTTTTCGGTGTGGCAGTCCTTTTATTAATGGCGTTAATATATATAACTTATATTAGTATGTTGTATATGTAAAACATTAAACAAAATTCAACCAAATATTTGTTTACTAAAAGTATTCATTAGAATTATCAGTTTTGCACAGAGCGATATAATTTTTGTCAATCTATTTGCAAAAAATGTGCCATTTGAAAAAAAAAGAACATTTACCGTATTTTACAGTATAACAGTTCTACTAATTTCCACCAAATTTGTGTATACCATAAATGATTCAGAAGGCCATGTAAACTTATATGATTTAAGTGGGTTACACAAAGGTGTTCAAAATGGCATTTCTTAATCATTTAGATAAGTTTGCAGCATATATTAAACAATTTAACCAAAATCAACCAAACTTTGTATGTTGATAGCTCATATTTAGAAAAATAGTATACATTATCTATTTTATTTTAATTTTGCATGGTAGCACCAAATTAGAAAATAGGTTTTTTAAGCCAATTCTCAGGTATCAATCAACCAATAACCACCAAATTCTTCGCAAAAGTAGCGCTGCGGTAGATCATGTTAACTTACATGTTTTAAGTGGCATAGTCATTAATTTTCAAAATGGCGAACCTGTAAATATATCATGTTATGAAACTCTATCACTTGAAACATTATACTGATTNGGTTATGAAACTCTATCACTTGAAATGTCAATTAACACTTAGTTCCATAAAACAACAAAATAGTTTAGAATAACATTTGATTTATTCTGTAATAGAATCGTTAGACTAACGTGTTAAAAATGACAGGAATAACAATAATTTTGCGAACGAGGGATGTAATTAGGAAACATCACCAGCCGGTCGATTACAGATAAACAATTATTGTGTGAACCTATAAGGGTCACGTTGTCCGAGTATATTTACGTTTATATTAGTGAGTACGCTTTATTATAATTATAGAGGTCCTGGTTGAAATTTTGAGTATGCTCGGAAATTTTTATAATCGGAAAATATCTTGCCCGATCTCTCGAATGAGTTAGTAAGGTCTAAAATTGGAAAACACAGATAAATTACACCGCTAAATGTAATGGATTCTTTAAAGATGTAGGTTGCACTGTGCATGTAGATATTCTTGACACGGTGTAAAAAATATATAATAGGATTTTTTTTCTCATTTGCAATGCACGTATAACACAACTTGGGTATTGAATGTTTTACTTATTTTGATACTTTTTTTATGGTTACAGAAAGTAAAAGCGTTGGTTCCAAAATAATGGATTATGATAGGTGTTCTAATGTTAAACATATTTCGTCCAAAATTACACATTCCTTTTCTTCATAAGGCTAGCCAAAGATTTAAAATATAAGATAACATTTTTTAAAAACAGTGATATTACGTTTAATTTAAACATGACAGATTCTTTGTAAACAGATGACTTCCTATTATTGATATATCTTGTCCTATTTAACTCGCGCAACTTGCGACCCTTCTTGTCTTGTGTGATGTAACATCCGTGGTCAAAGGACCTTCTGAACTGCGCGAGCACACAGCTGCCAACTTAACAGATCTTCTACCTCCAGGATTAAGCTGCCTGGATATGATTTTATGCTGCCAACTACTAGACTTAATTGCTTCTCTAGTGTTGGTGGAATTTGAGAAAATTGGGTTCATTTCGTTGGCAACTATATAGACTGATGGCTATCACAAATGCTGCTGTTTGTTTTATGTTACACAATGAGTTTCACTGCTTAAAATTATACACTATGAGTGAATTAACTATTGGTTAGGGTGTCAGTGATAATGCAGACATATAAATAACCTTATAATTGGCAATTATTATATAATAGATGGGGAAGTTGCCTTCTTGCCACCCTACGACTGATATAGCTATACCACTATAGGGTAAGGTGATTCATTCGTTTCTGTGATCTCTTAAAGAGCGGCGATTGTAAAGACAAAGACGTATTCAACGTGCTCGGTGGTGAACCATAATGGAGTCAGTTTTGGGTGGGGTCAGTCCTTGGCCAGTATGATAGGTCGATGTTGTTGGCTGGTCTAGTGGTTTGTATGGATGATTTGTATGTTCGTCCTGTATAAGAGGCTAGTAATAGACAGTCTATATAGTACGCCAGTCTGGTGGCCTGTATGGTCCGTTTGTATGGTTTGCTGTAGGTGATACGTTTTCCAAATATTTCTGAATTTTTGCGAAGATATGCGAGGATTCGGAGACAATTTGAAAAGATTTTGCTAACATTTGCAAAGGTTTTGCGCGAAAATGTTACTACGAGATTGGCTATCGTCTACTGATGGTACAGATGGAAGTTCTTGTCCATTTTTCTAGTCAGTTTGGCAGGATTTGGTCTCGTCATGAAGCGGTTTTGAATGGGGTCTGTCTTTGGTGCGGTCAGTAGTTGTGTAGAATGGATAGTCGGTATGGATGGTTGGTCGGCACTAATTGTTTTTGTGGTTGGCTGATCTTGATGATCGTTAGACTGGTTGGCTGGAATGGTAGTTTGGTATGGGCGGTTCGAATTGTTTGGTGGTGTGATATTGATTGTTTGTATGGTTGGCTCGTATAGTTGGTTTTAATTGATAACTGGCATTGTTGGTTAGTATGTCTGGCTAGTATGAGCGGTTCCTATGGTTGTTTGGTATGATGTTACACGTGAACGACTGGTATGGATGTCCTTAACGCTTGGTCTGTACGGAAGGTTCGTATGACCCATTCGAATGATTAAGTGGCATGGTTGAATCGTATGGCCAGCTGGTATGGTTCGTTGAAACGATCGACTGGTATGGTTGGTTCGTATGGTGGGCTGGTATGGATAGTTCGTATGGTCAGTCTGTATGGTTCGTTCATATATTCGACTGGTACGGTTGGTTCGTGTGATAGACTGGTGCATGGTCCGTATGGTCAAGTTTGTATGGTCGGTGGGTCTGGTCGGACGGTTGGTCTGGCTGACTGTTATGGTACTTTGTTATGGTTAGCTGTAAGTTAAATGTTTTCCGAGGATTTGCAAAGATTTTGCGAAGTTTTGCTATACCTTTGTGGGAAGAGGTTAGCAATACGATTCAGATTAGGTGATTCTTTTCGAGATTAGTTGTCTTCGACTGTTTATTAGGTGGATGGTATGATCGGCTGGTTTTGTCCACTCTTCTATCCATTTTTGCTGGAATTGGTCTTCGCTGGAGCGAGTGTTAGGTGTAGTCAGTCTCTTCAGAAACCAATTGAGGATTGGAGTAAGGGGGTGGAGAGTCGTGTGGTTGGTTGATGATTAGGGTGGATTGTGAGGGGGCGAGCCATGGCGAGTTACTGGTGAGGGGGTCGTAAGATAGATCGGCTATATAGCCAATGAAATATCGTTGTTCAGTTTCAGTCGTCTACTGATGGCCGTACAAGGGACTGGCTGTACTCTATCATCTTTACGATAATCGAAATTTTAGTCACTGACATCGAACTTTGTTTTTCTCATTAGGTATGTAATTTTTTTATCTATGTTTTTTTTTCATTTTCGTAACTTTTTCTTGATTTTCCGAGTTCAAGGTAATTGGGGTTAAGGTCAAAGCCACCGGCATCCAACATGGGAGTTGGAGTCAGTAACATAAAATGTACATCGATTGTTTTTTAATTTATTAAATTTTTTACCATTTTATTGATTTTTTGGGTTCAAATTCATTGGTATCAAGGTCACCAGCATCCAACATTCGTGTCGGTTTAAGTGATGTAATAAGTTCTTAAGGTTTTACTAGTTTGGTTCAATTGTTTACAATTTTTACTAAATTTTTTGAGTAAGAGGTTATTGGAGTCCATGTCAAGGTCGTCAACAACCAACATGGTGTTCGGAGACATCAATGTATTTTTTTCCTCGATTTTTATAAATATTTCTTGATTGTTTGCAATTTTTGTCGATTTTTCATGATTTGGAGGGTGATGGCGAGGGGCGTGGGATGTTGGTTAGTATGGTGAAGTGAGCAGAAGGGGAGGTAACATTATATGTTCACGAGTTTTAGAATTAATGTTTCGATTTTTTGCCATTATTATCGAATTTTTATGACTGGGTGGCAATGAAGGGTGAAGTTTTTGGATAGGACGACATGAAGGGCGAAAGAGAAGGGGAAGGAAACATAATATGTTCCACGATTTTAGAATTAATTTTTAGATTTTTTGTGATTATTCTATAATTTATATGACTGGGTGGACTGCTCCCACCTCCTCCGTCTGCGCCTTCTTTCACGTATGGCGAGACAGAAGTATCGCACTGCTTCTGTTTACTACAACACCACCCTAATAACCCACCATGAAACCTCCTCGGAATGATAAAGTATTTCCATAACAACCATCGTTCATGAGCTGCGATTAAAAGTATTTTCAAGCTGACCTCAGTTCATAGGGAACTCTTTTAACATTCCCTCCAGGAGACTTAAATGTTCTAGTAAGACAGGAACCTGCCATACTGGTGCGCTACTTTTGTCTCTGCCTACAAGTGAGTGAAATGTAAATGTTGGAAGGATCTGTGTTGTACTAGGCTCTTTAATGCGCGTAATGATGCACAATGCTATTTATTACTAATTAAATTAAAATAAGTGATCATACAATACAGGGCGTTGGAAATGAAAAATAAATTATTTTATATTTTTTTCATGTACTGTGCAACTTGTTGAAATTATCTATGAATACATTTCCCTTAGATAAAATTTTTCAGATCGTACAGTTTCGCAAAATAACATTTCAAATTCCAAATTTTACTGTTTTTGTAATGCACAAATTAAATTAAGCAAACTATTAGCATAAAAATAAATAAATAACGAAAGTAATTTTAAGGTCTTGTCTTTATTCATTTTAAGGTACGCTTAGCAAAAGTTATTTTACGAAAATTCAAGAGCAGCCGCAAATCCAAAATATGCAAGTTATTTCTTGTTCGCAGAATTTTTTTAAAATACAAAAACGTTTCCTTATACGATTTTATAGATGTCTCGAAGTATCTCTTGGCATATTTTTTCAGTGTGAATTATCCCATTACTGTACGTAAGTTTATTTTCATTATTTGTAAATTTCTTGAACAACTACGACAGTACAATTAGAGTAAAAACAGCAAAGTTCTGATTTTGACATGAAAGTATAAGAAAACTACGCACTCACTTATTTTTTCTAGGAAAGAGCAATCATTTATAATGTACAAAAGTTGAACACTGAACAGATTTATGAAAACAAATATAAAATAACAATTTTTTTCCGTAGAAAACGATTTTAATAGCGTAAATACAAAAATTAAAATATTAAAGCACGAATAAGGAAGCAGTAGGGTGTATGGGTTAGTGGGAAATGTTTCTCAATTTTTAAAATGAATTTTTTTTAACGATATTTGTCAATTTTTTATGATTGTGTAGGTTTAGATGAGAGGGAAGGGGTGTATTGGTTAGGGTGGAGGGATGAGTGCGAGGTTAATGTTGTGTGTTCCTAGTTTTTTTAGAATTTTTTTTAGATTTTTCTTGATTTTTTATTATTATTGCCAGAGGATGTTGATGAGGAGGGGGTGAGAATGAAGAAGTGTGAGTTGAGGCTTGGGGAAGAGATAGGGAGCGACGAAATGGTAGGTGCAGGACAATGGCCGGGGGAGGGGGCCAAATCCTCTGATTATCCCTGGTCAGCTGGAGCTGCCTCAGATTATCGAATCCCCTCTACTGCTTTGAGGATTAAGTGACTCATTCCTCTACCAGCCTCTAATAATATTTCTCGTCTGATGACTTTTCGGCTCTTGCTTCGAGGAGCTTCAAATCTGCTTTTCCTCATTTTTCCATTTTTTTGGAAATTTTTTGGTGACAAAAGTAATTTTTGGTAAAAATAATTAAATTTGGAAGTATTTTTTTGCCGTGAAATAGGCAATCGTGTCGATAACATGGCTGTCCCCTGCCACCGCCCGTCGCTCGCAACCTCCGCCTGTGATGTCATGGCTGGTGGCTCCGGGATTCGACTATATGCATCGTGTCCCCGAACTAGCTATTTATAACTACTCTGGTGTTCAATATCACGAATTAAATTTATATAGACATATTATTGATTTAAGAAAACATTATTTTAATTCTAGGATATATCAAATCGTAACTTTAGATTTAAGAAGAATATATGAGGCCAAAAATTATATAATAAGAACATTTGAAAATTTTTCATCAACATTACAAAATGTCAATTTTATCCAGTTATTCGCGTCGATGTTCAATCTTATTTAAAAATATCTACTTCGAGGAGGAATTAATGTTATATTACCAACTTTAATTAAAAATAAGAACTGCTATATCAATATTAAGATTGTAAAAATATTCAGTATAAATGCCAAAAAGAAAATTTAAGATGTTTTTAATGTGCTCTAGAAAGTGTTTTAAAACATTTTGTTTATTTACTGTGGTCGACGAAATATTTATAATAAAAAAATATACATCATTAAAAATTAAATATCCAGTTGAGTTAATTCCAGAAAATATAAAGGAACATAAACATTTTTCAAGCATTTGAAAACAAAACATTCGTTTAATCATGTACCTCTAATAAGTACAAAAAGTTCGAAATTAAGTTACTTAGTATTGTCGCTACTCGGTCACCTGAGTTATACAGGGGGTGGCCAGTAGTTCATATAGTTAAATTATTTAGGTGCAGACTAATGACACCTGAGGTTGTTACTTTTTGGGTAAACAAATACTCGTATTCTCTGTTATTTAACACACTAGGATTTTATTGATCAGAAGGTCACATAGTTACTACACACACTGGCGAGACTGAGCCCCCCTCCCCTGCTTCTAGTCGTAAGCCTGGAGGGCTGATGGGCTGAATACTATGCGTCGGGGAAGGTTTGTTGAAGGGAGACGTTTCTCTACTTATCTGTGACTGTGGCTTTTGGTGAGTTGTGTTTGTTGGTAACTGAGGCATGGTGAGTTGGGTGGCTCTGGTTCGGGCCCTCGGATTGGCTCTCGTTGACGTGCTGTACGAAGTTGGCTGTTCCCTGTGGCTTTGACGGTCTCTCAATGAAGCCCGGGATTAGGGTTCTCCCGTGACTTGCACTTTCCTTGCGATCCCGGCTGACATTCTGGTTGGAGACTGCTTCCTCCTCGTCTTTCTTCCGGCCATCGCGTTTCTGTCTGCATTCCTAACCGCGGAAACTGCCACTACATTTCGGAAATGAACTCATAAGTTATCGGCACTTCTACTCGGTTTGTCTCGGAAATTTACACATGAAATTTCGGCTGTTCCTGGGTTCCCTCCTCGGTGATATCACTATTGACTTACTGACTGACGGACATCGCCATCCGGAGCACGACTACGTCTTCTCGGGGAATGGCGCCTCTCGGACTTTGGCTGCCACTCGTTTCCGGGAATTTACTCATATTCTCGGCACTGTTCTCGTCACACGACTGATTACTCCCATGTCTGCTTCCCCCGTTTCGGCTGCTTCTATCTCGTCTCGCGGCTGAACCGCCGAACTACTCCCATCTTGGCTGGCGATAATTGCTCCCGAACAATTGACTGCGAACAACTGATTGTACATTTCTGCTTGGGTCGGGTCCGAACTCCAGCCCGTTGATACAACTACCCCTCGTGCTAACTGCCTTCTCTGTCTTGCTTCGTGGCTGAACAACTCCTCTCGAACGACTGCTCACGACTGACGACAACTGAATGCTCACAACTGCCCGACGACCATTGAATGACCACTCGTCTTGGCTGCTCCTGAATTTAACCCACCTCTCGATATATTCAACTTGGCTGTCAGCAATTTGTGTCGAGAGAAACCGGGGGTTCCCTCATTTCCTTCGCATGTTTTTTGTATAGGATTTAGTGTCTCCTCAGCTGCTCTCGCGTTCGGGTGGGGTGCAAGCGTCTCGGGGGTTCCGAGCAGCTGTGTAGGCAGTATCTCTTCCAGGGGGTTACCCTGTTTCCTTCGCCGAGGGCTTATATCAGCTAATTTTCAGAACTTTCCCTGTTTCCTTCGGCTGCGGTACTTCCCCGAAAGTTTTTATACGTCGGGACTTCTCCGGGGGTTAATTCTCAGGGTGTGAATACAGCGCAATTCCTATCCTCTGTACCCGTCACGTGTCAGTATTATATTAATAACATATCGTTCGTATAAAAATTATGTATGGTTTCTTGAAGGATAAAATTCGTTAACTAAATGTCATGAGTTTGTTTCCGAAGACATATTAATAAAATCTGTATTCCCTGAAAGAAATATGAATAGTAATGTCAATTAAAACCATATTCGAAAATACAAATCGTACATATATATTTATAGTTGTATATTCCACTATTATATTATGTATTTAACATTTTCAACAATCAATATATATTTCATGATTATAATATATATTTAACCTTTTCAACAATCATCACACATATACTTTCCGATTCTATATTACAAATTCGGGTAATGCAGTAAACATTTAAGTCAAAACAAATATATAAATATTATTGTTCAAAATGGCAGTTAAACAACAAAAAGTAAATGTTGAAATTTTGTCTGTTAATGAATAAAATGTATTAAAATGAATTGCAAATTTAAAAAATTAAAAACAAAGTAACTTAATTGGTTTATTGTTATAAATTTAAAAAATATTTACTTAGAGAATTTTAAAAAGAATATTTGCAGAACGTTTAAAAAAAAATTATTGATATGAATGTGTTGACGATTGTGTTAAATTTACGAACAACTCCCAGAAAAGAAAAACATTGGCATTCAACATGAAATTTTAATAACATCACAAAATCGGATTTCAACTTTGCAGAAAAAAGGTTAGAAACATTTCACATGAAAAAATTTTGAATACTACCACTACAACTTTCTTAAAATTATGTGTTTAATCATTTTCGTGAAATTTGTTACAAAAATTATAAATTTTATAGGGTTTGTTATATTTCAAAACTAAATTTGGCCGATTTCGATTCTATAAAACAGTCAGGTCAAAATTTGGAATTAATAGCAGTTCAAAAACTGTACGAAAGTTATGAAAAAGTGATTGGAGGCCGAGTATCGATGATTTCACATGGACTATTTTTAAGATGAAAAATTAGACAAAACAATAAAACTATCTGAAGGAAAAGCCATTGTAAAAGGAGTATATAATAATAAAATATTAGTTTAATTTTGTATTTGGATTGTAATAATTTAGGTGGTTGGTCTCTATGACAAAAACTACCAATTGGTTTTTATATTGACTATAACAATTTAAAAAAATGTATAAAAACCTTAAAAAAAATTTATAAATTAAATTTTAGCGTTATCCAAAGATGATAAATATTGTTATATATTTATTGTTGAATTGGAAATTTCAAACGAATTACACGATAAATTTAAAGATTATCTCATGCTGCCTAAACATTATTAATCTAAATAATGACGAATTCTCGAGTTATCACAAAGAACTAATAGACATAAAATAAGTTCAAACCAAAAGATTTACTATTAATGAATACTTTGATATTGATAGAAGATTATGTGATTTATTACAGAATATTGAAAGAATGATTGAGGTAAGGAATAATTTTAAAAGAAGTAAAAAAATATACTCGATTCGAACAAAAAACTTGATTAAAAAGTTTCATGAAAATAAAAATCACCACAATAAGCAAATATTTCATCATTTTGGAAAATATTACAATAAATAAATGAATAATGTTTTTTATGAAAACAAATGTAAAATGCTAGAAATATTTACTTTGTTAAATTTGTTAAACGTGGGAGACCATTCACTACTTTAATCTTGTAACAATATGTCGTAAGAGTACATTACTTCGGGTCTTCAAATGTACTCATAGTTTACTTTATGGTTGAAATGCAAATGTTTTCTAATATTGAGATAATGAATCCGCGATATCTCACAGGAATTTATTCGAGAAGATTTGTTTGGGTTTATCACCGAGCCAGCCTCTCATGACGGCTCTGTAACCTACATGTGTGTAAGATATTATTCAAAGATACAACAATGTATTTGTAGTACCCCAAAACAGAGTAGAAAATCGAGACATGACTTATGGCCCACAATAAGCTCTCATCAGGAGGTAAGTAGATTGGTAAAGATTCCGATGGGTAGCAAAAATTCACACTGATGAAATACCGAATATTAATAAAAATTGTAATATATTAAGTCTCGTTTATTTTCTGAAAGCTTATTTTATCACTGTAATACGACATGTATCCAAAAAAAATTTTTTATTAATCTCTCTCTTATCGCAATGGAAATTGTACTGACATGGACAATGTTATGGTACTAATAATTAACAGATTCGTACAGAAACTAATATAATTCTTTACAGTACTTTGACTTCTAAAGACCCTAATCATTTCACTAAAAATTCGGATTTTAGCTGGATATACGTTGTTTGGAGTCAGAACTAATATATAATTATCTTTAAATTCCACCACCACTTTATATTTATTACAATAGCCCAGTTAACCTGAAACGACATTACCAAATTCTTCCTTAATTTTATTTATGTTTAAAGAGTCCTTGTCAGTGATTCTAGTAGTACGAATATACCTATAATTTATTAATAACATTACCGGATCACCAAGCCAAACTCTTAACCGAACGCAATTGTTCAGAAGATCTAGCAGTGATTGAATTTTCCTCAGGAAATAAACACTAACTGCTTCTCATTGGATAATATATATAATACCTGGAAATTATTTTTGCAAGAAAACCTCACGATTGTGATTTAAAGGGTGCCGAAAGTATACTACTATATCACTTCCCCATCATTACAAAAAGTGTCCCAATACTTACTCTCTTAACCCGATATTTCTCAGGAACTAACAGTACTCAGCGGTTATCAACGAAGTCGATGCACCACAAACTGTCTTGTAGATGCGGGTACATTTCACAAGCTAACATTCTACTCCGTCCAGAAATTACTAATGAAGTTTATTCCAGTTATTTATTGCAAAGGTATAGAGTATATCCCTCGAATGTAAAACTCGCAGATACTTTCTCACTACTTTCTTGTCTACAATGAACCTTTTCCTCATAAAAACCTGTCTGCACCGTCTTCAAACCATTTTTATCAGCTCATTATTTGACTGACCAACCTGAACACCTTTCGTATCATCTTTGACTGACCACAACCTGTTCACATGCCCCATCATCCTCTATAGCATTTTTACACTTAATAAAACACCGCGAGTAATATATTTTTTAATAAACAAGAACTATACCTGCACTTTGACTCTGGATTTACCGCTTGATGATCCCCAATCATCAGGTATAAATGAGTTACCAGATCACATAATACAGTCAGTTAAGTGAGATTCTTGGCAAAGTTAAAAATCAATGCTTCAGCCAAACATTGATATAAATTAACATTTGTCAGTTACACTTTCTAAAAATAAGCATTAAAAACAACAGAAGAGTCGTCTTCCACCAACAAAATCCGGTATCGTTTCGATTCTCCTTAAATACCGTTTGAAGACATGCAATCGCATTTTTTTTCAAAGGTGGCATAACGCTCTACCTTTGATAACGCATCTATTTTATCTTTAGCACAACACTTACAAATTTCTAGGGAAGTTAAGACACATAAAATCTTGGAAAGGCTTGAATAGTATGAGCACGTTCACAGATTACACAATGTATTCTAATTTCCCTTAACATCCAAAAATAATATGATGTTCCGTAGCTTGCATCATCATAACTTACAAACATTCGTGTTGCCATAAAAAACTTAAAATTCGCTCAGAACAACAATTTAGAAATACTGCACGGATATAGCACAACAAATATATTAAAATGGCTTAGATAAAAGTAGCGGTGAGGGGTTTGGCATTTTTTGGCTGTACCCATCAACGACCATTTTGACCAAATTCTGGTTTGGTGCTGATATTGATATTAGAACAACAGTCTACAAACTCAAATGACCAAGTGGCAATTAAGGCAGTCACATCAAACGTCTGAAAACGTGCTCCAGTTGACGAACTTGTCATAATAAACTAGAATAAAACCAAGTCCTAAAACATTGATGGATATAGAAAAAATTAATGTCAAAATCTCAAAAATACTACATACTATTTTCAAAATGTTTAAAATGATACATAAATATTGTTTTCGAATGTTGCAAGACAACCATCGTAGTTCGTTTCAAAATCGCCAGTCACATGACTAATAAGATGTCGTAACTCCATCTGATATTATTACAGTGTTAATCAGTCGTGGTAGACTTTTCAATAAGTTTTGGTGCGCAGATCGAGGAATTTGTTACCATTAATCCAGCAGTATGTGAATAGTTTACATTTGTCTATTAATCGAGAGGGTCCTGGCACCCAAACCTCCCTCCAATTCGTTCCAAAGGCGTTCTTTTGGTTTCAAGTAGGAACTTTTAGCGTAACAGTTAAACAGTTCCATCTGATAGTCTTTAGACCTTGATTTATGGACACGATAATTATCGAGTGGATACACAGGGTGCTTATTCCAAACTGTTGGTACGTATTTTAGTTGTGAACCATAACAAGTAGTTATCGACTTAACTTTTTATCCTATTTTCCTCTACATACATAAGCTAATAATTTTAATCATGTACTCAAAGCCATAAACATACGGATCATATATTTAAAAAAAGTCTAAGCTCTAGGAATTTTCTACAAGATGTGATAGAACATGATCGAGTATCTCTTGATATATGATGGTATCTTATAAGAATAATATTTGGAGGCACTTCAATTCAAATCTTATTTTATTGTCAAAATGTCGTTCTTGAGATAGTGTTTTATTTGTCGTATTCCTGGTGCCACTACACTGATAACGCTCAATATTGGTGTGCTGAATTAAGTGACTATGTTATAAAACTTTTAGTTGGCTTTGGAGAATATTGTTTGCCTTTAGAATGTGATAGTAACTGTTTCAGAAGTTTCTGAGATATGAATTCTAATTTAAATTTCAGGTGATATATCACGCAACACTAAAAGATTTGATCAAAAATTATTTTTTAGCCTACTTTCCGAAGGACAGAAAGTCTTAATGAGATAACTTTCTTGTCTGTGTGTGTCCCGCCAGACACTTTTCAATTTTTTGAACGCGTAAACCGAATTTCGCCAAACTCGGCAAATATAGGCCAGATATAAGGATATGTGGCCAGATATAGGCCACATATAAGGAAACCAGACTTTTATAGTTTCCGACCGCACCGGGCTCTTACTTTCAAAATGGTAGCTTTTTTTTTTTAATATTTAGAGTGACATGTGATATCTCTAGAATCATTCAACCAATTTCAACCACATATTGAACGCTGGCAGAGCATCATGCAGGCATTAAAAGTTGAGATGGATATCGTGGTTAGTCAGCCATTTTGCGAGATAGAATATTAAATGAAAAATAAAGATTTTATATTTTATCTTGAAAATTATTTAACCAATACTTACCCAATTTGGCACATTAGTAACACTATGGTAGGCCAGGTAAATATAATTAATTAAACTTAATTAGGTTAAAATTTAAAAACGGTGGAAATAAAAATATCTTAATTTTATTTGGTGTATTTACCATAACATTTCATCAATTTCGATACAATTTTGTATACTGAATTTATTTATTATAAGCATTATATATGCCAACGCAGAGCCATTTTTATCAACGATTTTGAAAGACAGCGCCACACGAATAAATAAAGTTTTTATGCCATATCTTGGTTTAAAAATAACCGATTCCTGCTACATTTGGCAGATGGTGTCAAATGGTATGTTTTAAGTACGGGAGATATTTATTTTCAAAATGGTGGCCATATAGCAATTTTAGCTTAGAATGGTATAACGTCGTAACCATGTAATCAATCCCAACTTAGCTCTGTACGCTGGTAGTAGATTTTACAACTGTCAAGTGTATCTACAAGGAAAAACCTTTGTCCAACATTTTGTAAGACAACGCCACATGAATACATAAAGTTTATATCATATCTCGTAAAACAATTCAACGATTCCTACTAAATTTGACAATACTGTAGCAGATGATGTAAAATAGTGTGTTTTAAGAAAGTCGAACACTTATTTTTTTAATGGTGTCCATAGATCCATTTTAGATTACAATGCCATATCGTCGAAACAATGAACTCAATTCCAACTTAACATTGTATGCTGGCAGTATATATTACAACTATCAGGTGTAACAATACGAATCATCTTATGTCAGCCATTTTGGAAGATTGTGCCAAACGAATAAATAGTTTATCTTGGGAAACAAATCACCGATTCCTATCAATTTGATAAACAATTACTACTATGGTAGATGATGTAAACCGGTATGTTTTAAGTACGAAAAACACTTATTTTCAAAATGGCTAAAAAATAGCCATTTTAGCTTAGAATGCTATATCGTTGAAACCATGTAATCAGCTCCAAATGATCTTTGTATAATGGCAAAATAGATTACAACTATCAACTGCATCTACACGAAGAATAATTTTCCCACCATTTTGTAAGATAGCACAATACGAAGACATAAGGTTTTATGCAATATCTCAGGAAACAATAAACAGATTTCTGCCAAATCAGGGAAAGAATTAGCACTGCGACATATGATGTAAATTTGACATTTTTAAAGTCAAACTTTTATTTGAAAAATGGTGGCATTGTAGCAATTTTAGTTTAGTATTCTTTATCGTCAAAACCATGTAATAAATTCGAACATCATTTGGTATCTAGCAGTGTATTACAAATATCAAATGCTTTTACACGGAGGATTTTTAGTTCTCCGTTTTGTAAAATGAACTAAATGAAAAAAAAATTTTTTTTTATGTAATTTCCTGGGAAACAATTAACAGATTCCTACCAAATATGTCAAAAAATAATGTTTCAGTAGGCGATGAAGACTGGTACGTTTTAAGTAGTATAGTCACTTGTTTCCAAAACCTTGGCTATATAAATATTTTAGCTCAGTATAATTTACTAACGAAACAAATTACAACTCTATTATAACTATGCAATTTGTCTATACAAGGCCTCTTTTCTCTGTAATTTTGTAAACTAGCCCTAAAATAATAATTTATGTTTTTATGTCATACCTTGGGAAAAAATCAACCTATTCTTAATAAATTTGACGAAGAAGTTGTACTGTGGTAGGCCTTATTAATATACTTTTATTTTTACAGTGGCAGACACTTATTTTCAGAATGGCGGCAAAAAAATAATTTAGCTTAGTTTGCTGTATATACGAAACTATATAATCGATTGCAACTTAAATTTGAATTGTGGTATTATACAATCACCAAATGTTTTTATACATAACATGAAAATTGACACATGAAAATTATGGACGTTTGAATTATATATTTCGAGGACCAATNAACCTATTAACCGATTAACTCCGAATGCTACACGTAAGTAGTGCTTCATTGTGGTATATTAACTGACATGTTTTTCGGTGTGGCAGTCCTTTTATTAATGGCGTTAATATATATAATTTATATTAGTATGTTGTATATGTAAAAAATTAAACAAAATTCAACCAAATATTTGTTTACTAGAAGTATTCATTAGAATTATCAGTTTTGCACAGAGCGATATAATTTTTGTAAATCTATTTGCAAAAAATGTGCCATTTGAAAAAAAAAGAACATTTACCGTATTTTACAGTATAACAGTTCTACTAATTTCCACCAAATTTGTGTATACCATAAATGATTCAGAAGGCCATGTAAACTTATATGATTTAAGTGGGTTACACAAAGGTGTTCAAAATGGCATTTCTTAATCATTTAGATAAGTTTGCAGCATATATTAAACAATTTAACCAAAATCAACCAAACTTTGTATGTTGATAGCTCATATTTAGAAAAATAGTATACATTATCTATTTTATTTTAATTTTGCATNCATCGTATACATTATCTATTTTATTTTAATTTTGCAAGATAGCACAAAATTAGAAAATATGTTTTTTAAGCCAATTCTCAGGCATCAATCATCCGATAACCACCAAATTCTTCGCAAAAGTAGCTCTACGATAGATCATGTTAACTTACATGTTTTAAGTGGCATAGTCATTAATTTTCAAAATGGCGAACCTGTAAATATATCATGTTATGAAACTCTATCACTTGAAACATTATACTGATTAAATCCGAAGTTGACACTCCAAATCAGAAGTCCGTAATGCAGTTCATTTCACACTAGCCTATGGTACAAGGTTTTTTGGGTTCGAGTTCCGAGTAAGGCATGTGCGTATTTGTAATTGTCCAACAACATTTTGATTTGTTTCTGGTTTCATATCTAATGATATTGCTATCAATGAGACGTCAAGTCCTACCTACCAACTCAGATTTGAAGAACTTATTTAAAAATAATTGTACTCATGTAGAGTAAAGTAGGCTCATTAGTTATATCAGTAACTTATTGTTTATTATCTATTTTTCCTAATTTCAGTTANTCATGTAGAGGAAAGTAGGCTCATTAGTTATATCAGTAACTTATTGTTTATTATCTATTTTTCCTAATTTCAGTTGGGGAAGATCATGAGATTTTTTAAAAAAATATTACTTCGTTTGCAAGGCAAGATAAAGATACAAAACTCGAGTGAATATCGGCGTATGGTGTAATGTTTCTTTTAAACGAGTTGCCTAGCATATTCTTCGATCATACTTTTATCATGGATGCGTACACGAACATTTTCGGTGTACTTGTGAATCAGCTAATTGTTTACGAATTAATAGAAGTGTACTTTCAGCAAGACAGCTGAAAGTGTCTCACAACTGAATTATGAAGAAAATCGTAATTTAGAGTAATTTCGAAATATCTGTTGCCATCAAGATAATCATGTGTAACGACCTGATTACCGCACGTAAAAATTTCTGAAACGCCATGAATACAATAACAATCCGTGAATAATATTGACGCCTTCAGAGATTTTATACTCTTGGAGGATTCTGTTATTATATATATAACATCAGCAAATCTATTCGCTAATTTGTAGTCTCGTAATAACATTACTTGGTTGTTGAAGAGAACCATTTTCAGCATTTTTTCAGAGAAACTGGTGTTAAAACACACAATGTGTGTACATGTCAATTAACACTTATTTCCATAAAACAACAAAATAGTTTAGAATAACATTTGATTTATTCTGTAATAGAATCGTTAGACTAACGTGTTAAAAATGACAGGAATAATAATAATTTTGCGAACGAGGGATGTAATTAGGAAACATCACCAGCCGGTCGATTACAGATAAACAATTATTGTGTGAACCTATAAGGGTCACGTTGTCCAAGTATATTTACGTTTATATTAGTGAGTACGCTTTATTATAATTATAGAGGTCCAGGGTTCAATTTTGAGTATGCTCGAAAAATTTTATGGTCGGAAAATATCTTGCCCGATCTCTCGAATGAGTTAGTAAGGTCTAAAATTGGAAAACACAGATAAATTACACCGCTAAATGTAACGGATTCTTTAAAGACGTAGGTTGCACTGTGCATGTAGATATTCTTGACACGGTGTAAAAAAATATACAATAGGATTTTTTTTCTCCTTCGCAATGCACGTATAACACAACTTGGGTATAGAATGTTTTACTTATTTTGATACTTTTTTTATGGTTACAGAAAGTAAAAGCGTTGGTTCCAAAATAATGGATTATGATAGGTGTTCTAATGTTAATCATATTTCGTCTTAAATTACACATTCCTTTTCTTCATAAGGCTAGCCAAAGATTTAAAACATAAGATAAAATTTTTTAAAAACAGTGATATTACGTTTAATTTAAACATGACAGATTCTTTGTAAACAGATTACTTCCTATTATTTATATATCTTAACCTGTTTAACTCGCGCAACTTGTGACCCTTCTTGTCTCACACAAAACACAGGCTGTGTGATGTAACATCCGTGGTCAAAGGACCTTCTGAACTGCGCGAGCACACAGCTGCCAACTTAACAGGCCTTCTACCTCCAGGATTATGCTGCCTGGATATGATTTTATGCTGCCAACTACTAGACGTAATTGCTTCTCTAGTGTTGGTGGAATTTGAGAAAATTGCGTTCATTTCGTGGGCAACTATATAGACTGATGGCTATCACAAATGCTGCTGTTTGTTTTATGTTACACAATGAGTTTCACTGCTTAAAATTATACACTATGTGTGAATTAACTACCGCTTAGGATGTCAGTGATATTGCAGACATATAAGTAACGTTATAATTTTAGATTATTTGAGAATAGATGGGGAAGTTGTCTTCTTGCCACCCTACGACTAATATAGCTATATTACTGTAGAGTAAGGTGATTCACTCGATTCTGTGATCGTTTAAGTTTTAAGTCAAGTGGGAGGTAGTGTGAATCTCTGTCGCCCAGAGCGCACTGTGATCTGATTTGTAAATACTTCCAAACTATCCGCTAGACGGCACCACAGTCGTATTCCCCCCCACCACCCTTATTCGTAGACATCTTGTCTTCCATTCACGAACCAGGGAGTGTCTGTGGGCAGGCTAGGTCTCCCGCCCGCCTCTCTAATGACAAAGGGTGGTTGACTCGCCCGGTTTGAGTAACAGTATATTGAGTGGTAAGCGCTGACGTCATTATGGCGCAGTGACTGGACAGTCGAGACTGCAGCTAAGGGTAAAACTTGTATCTAATACTCGCTTGCACGTTGGTACATCTACTGTTTTGCAATAGATATCAAAAATATTCTTTTCTTTGATATATTTATATTGCTGTCACGGAAGAGATTTATATAAAAACAAAATCGTCATTAGCTTATGCAAGAAAATGTTAGATGAACATCGCGTTTCATGCTCATGGAATCATTCCGCAGAATATCCTTCTGGAAATAGCTGAAGATAACTGATAAATATTAGTCAAGCTAAATAAAACAAATACACTCAAATTATATATACACAAATCTGTNCTGGCGTAACTCGCACGTTTTTTGTATAGGATTTCGGTCTCGTCAGCGACTCGCGCTCAAACTAGGGGTGGAGGGAGGGGTGTAGCAAGCGTCTCAGGGGTTCCCGGCAGCTGTGTCGGCAGTATCTCGCCCAGGGGGTTACCCTGTTTCCTTCGCCGAGGGATTATATCAGCTAATTTTAGGGACTTTCCCTGTTTCCCTTGGCTGCGGTACTTCCCCGAAAGTTTTTATACGTCGGGACTTCCCTTAAGATTATTTCTCAGGGTGTGAATACAGCGCAATTCCTATCCTCTGTACCCGCCATGCGTCAATACACAGTCTTTTCTCTGTCATTTTGTAAACAAGCCCTATAACAAAAATTTTTGTTTTTATATCATCCTCGGGAAAAAATTAACTTAATCTTAACAAATTTAACGAAGAAGTTGTACTGTGGTAGGCCATATTAATATACTTTTTTTTTAGAGTGGCAGACACTTATTTTCAGAATGGCGACAATAAAATAATTTAGCTTAGTTTGCTGTATCTACGAAACTATATAATCGATTGCAACTTAAATTTGAATTATTGTGGTAGTATACAATCACCAAATGTTTTTATACATAACATGAAAATTGACACATGAAAATTATGGACGTTTGAATGATATATTTCGAGAACCAATTAACCGATTAACTCCGAATGCTACACGTAAGTATTGCTTCATTGTGGTATATTAACTGACATGTTTTTCGGTGTGGCAGTCCTTTTATTAATGGCGTTAATATATATAACTTATATTAGTATGTTGTATATGTAAAACATTAAACAAAATTCAACCAAATATTTGTTTACTAAAAGTATTCATTAGAATTATCAGTTTTGCACAGAGCGATATAATTTTTGTCAATCTATTTGCAAAAAATGTGCCATTTGAAAAAAAAAAGAACATTTACCGTATTTTACAGTATAACAGTTCTACTAATTTCCACCAAATTTGTGTATACCATAAATGATTCAGAAGGCCATGTAAACTTATATGATTTAAGTGGGTTACACAAAGGTGTTCAAAATGGCATTTCTTAATCATTTAGATAAGTTTGCAGCATATATTAAACAATTTAACCAAAATCAACCAAACTTTGTATGTTGATAGCTCATATTTAGAAAAATAGTATACATTATCTATTTTATTTTAATTTTGCATGGTAGCACCAAATTAGAAAATATGTTTTTTAAGCCAATTCTCAGGTATCAATCAACCAATAACCCCCAAATTCTTCGCAAAAGTAGCGCTGCGGTAGATCATGTTAACTTACATGTTTTAAGTGGCATTGTCATTAATTTTCAAAATGGCGAACCTGTAAATATATCATGTTATGAAACTCTATCACTTGAAACATTATACTGATTAAATCCGAAGTTGACACTCCAAATCAGAAGTCCGTAATGCAGTTCATTTCACACTAGCCTATGGTACAAGGTTTTTTGGGTTCGAGTTCCGAGTAAGGCATGTGCGTATTTGTAATTGTCCAACAACATTTTGATTTGTTTCTGGTTTCATATCTAATGATATTGCTATCAATGAGACGTCAAGTCCTACCTACCAACTCAGATTTGAAGAACTTATTTAAAAATAATTGTACTCATGTAGAGTAAAGTAGGCTCATTAGTTATATCAGTAACTTATTGTTTATTATCTATTTTTCCTAATTTCAGTTAGGGAAGATCATGAGATTTTTTTCAAAAATATTACTGCGTTTGCAAGGCAAGATAAAGATACAAAACTCGAGTGAATATCGGCGTATGGTGTAATGTTTCCTTTAAACGAGTTGCCTAGCATATTCTTCGATCATACTTTTATCATGGATACGTACACGAACATTTTCGGTGTACTTGTGAACCAGCTACTAGTTTACGAATTAATAGAAGTTTACTTTCAGCAAGACAGCTGAAAGTGTCTCACAACTGAATTATGAAGAAAATCGTAATTTAGAGTAATTTCGAAATATCTGTTGCCATCAAGATAATCATGTGTAACGACCTGATTACCGCACGTAAAAATTTCTGAAACGCCATGAATACAATAACAATCCGTGAATAATATTGACGCCATCGGAGATTTTATACTTTTGGAGGATTCTGTTATTATATATATAACATCAGCGTATCTATTCGCTAATTTGTAGTCTCGTAATAACATTACATGATTGTTGAAGAGAACCATTTTCAACATTTTCTCAGAGAACCTGGTGTTAAAACACACAATGTGTGTACATGTCAATTAACACTTAGTTCCATAAAACAACAAAATAGTTTAGAATAACATTTGATTTATTCTGTAATAGAATCGTTAGACTAACGTGTTAAAAATTACAGGAATAACAATAATTTTGCGAACGAGGGATGTAATTAGGAAACATCACCAGCCGGTCGATTACAGATAAACAATTATTGTGTGAACCTATAAGGGTCACGTTGTCCGAGTATATTTACGTTTATATTAGTGAGTACGCTTTATTATAATTATAGAGGTCCTGGTTGAAATTTTGAGTATGCTCGGAAATTTTTATAATCGGAAAATATCTTGCCCGATCTCTCGAATGAGTTAGTAAGGTCTAAAATTGGAAAACACAGATAAATTACACCGCTAAATGTAACGGATTCTTTAAAGACGTAGGTTGCACTGTGCATGTAGATATTCTTGGCACGGTGTAAAAAAATATACAATAGGATTTTTTTTCTCCTTCGCAATGCACGTATAACACAACTTGGGTAAAGAATGTTTTACTTATTTTGATACTTTTTTTATGGTTAAAGAAAGTAAAAGCGTTGGTTCCAAAATAATGGATTATGATAGGTGTTCTAATGTTAATCATATTTCGTCTTAAATTACACATTCCTTTTCTTCATAAGGCTAGCCAAAGATTTATAACATAAGATAAAATTTTTTAAAAACAGTGATATTACGTTTAATTTAAACATGACAGATTCTTTGTAAACAGATTACTTCCTATTATTTATATATCTTAACCTGTTTAACTCGCGCAACTTGTGACCCTTCTTGTCTCACACAAAACACAGGCTGTGTGATGTAACATCCGTGGTCAAAGGACCTTCTGAACTGCGCGAGCACACAGCTGCCAACTTAACAGGCCTTCTACCTCCAGGATTATGCTGCCTGGATATGATTTTATGCTGCCAACTACTAGACGTAATTGCTTCTCTAGTGTTGGTGGAATTTGAGAAAATTGGGTTCATTTCGTGGGCAACTATATAGACTGATGGCTATCACAAATGCTGCTGTTTGTTTTATGTTACACAATGAGTTTCACTGCTTAAACTTATACACTATGTGGGAATTAACTACCGCTTATGGTGTCAGTGATATTGCAGACATATAAATAACGTTATAATTTTAGATTATTTGAGAATAGATGGGGAAATTGTCTTCTTGCCACCCTACGACTAATATAGCTATATTACTGTAGAGTAAGGTGATTCACTCGATTCTGTGATCGTNTTGTCTTCTTGCCACCCTACGACTAATATAGCTATATTACTGTAGAGTAAGGTGATTCACTCGATTCTGTGATCGTTTAAGTTTTAAGTCAAGTGGGAGGTAGTGTGAATCTCTGTCGCCCAGAGCGCACTGTGATCTGATTTGTAAATACTTCCAAACTATCCGCTAGACGGCACCACAGTCGTATTCCCCCCCACCACCCTTATTCGTAGACATCTTGTCTTCCATTCACGAACCAGGGAGTGTCTGTGGGCAGGCTAGGTCTCCCGCCCGCCTCTCTAATGACAAAGGGTGGTTGACTCGCCCGGTTTGAGTAACAGTATATTGAGTGGTAAGCGCTGACGTCATTATGGCGCAGTGACTGGACAGTCGAGACTGCAGCTAAGGGTAAAACTTGTATCTAATACTCGCTTGCACGTTGGTACATCTACTGTTTTGCAATAGNGTCGAGACTGCAGCTAAGGGTAAAACTTGTATCTAATACTCGCTTGCACGTTGGTACATCTACTGTTTTGCAATAGATATCAAAAATATTCTTTTCTTTGATATATTTATATTGCTGTCACGGAAGAGATTTATATAAAAACAAAATCGTCATTAGCTTATGCAAGAAAATGTTAGATGAACATCGCGTTTCATGCTCATGGAATCATTCCGCAGAATATCCTTCTGGAATTAGCTGAAGATAACTGATAAATATTAGTCAAGCTAAATAAAACAAATACACTCAAATTATATATACACAAATCTGTGGGCCTATACAGTCACATCCACGAAAAACGATACACTAAGGAAAATATGCTTTAATGGCTGATTGTGGGTTCACACCAACAATAAACTAGCGAATTTCCGTTTTGACGAGCGTAATACCGCAAATATATTTGCAACACGGATATGGCATTGGAAATACAAACAGCAATCTAAATAATGTAAAACCGCTCAGGTATAATTATAATTTAAACTATCGAAATAAATTCTCTAGTGGATTTTTCCGATACTTCCATTCCGGTAACGAGTGTTGCGATTCCAAAATATGAATTTTTGAGACGACTAGTAACTGTCTAAATAAAATGTATAAGATTTTTGAAGAATCGATTTTACAACTTGGCATAGTTGCATTTCGTGTGTCATCAGCTAAGCTGAAACAATCACGTTATATCTGTTGTAATGGGAAAGTTTGCTTTAAAAAACATTAACATCTATTTTATTTATTTGCAGATAATCCGGGATAAGTAATTGCAACTACCTTAAATAACATAAACTATTTACACTGGTGACGAAACTATTAAACAATATATTATAAATAATGAAGCCAGACACTGGTAATCCACAGGAACTCTTATTTTTCACGCAGATTTGTTTTTTCATTAAAATAACTTGTATTGGCGAAATTACGCTAATATTTGCCAGTAAAATAACTTAGCCCATGAAAGAACATGTTAAAGAGTTAACTCATTTCTGCTAGATATAGGTAGATATAAGTATTAATTAAGAATATATTTAAGAAACTTTTATATTTTAATTACTTTATCGTAACTTTATTCACAAAATAACAGTAAAACTGTTTACCATACTGTAACAAATGATACAATTTCTCTTTTGTAAATATGCCATTACAAAATTGTTGCTAACATTCCGGCTATAGCTGTAAACTACAAAATATTTTTCATTGATGTTTGCATGTCTAAAACAAATTGATTACGTTTTGATTCACAGAACTAGCAACTACAGCTTTTCTTTCAAAATTGATTTCGTTATGTATTTCATGTTTTAGCAGTTTCGTATAATATTTCACATGATATTCTTAACAGATCTATCTGTTTTCACCTACAAACTTAACTTTGTTTACGTGATCTTTGATATATATGTAAACGCCTTGATAATTTGATATTTGGTAACAGTTTTTCTCTCTTTTGTTATTTATACTTATATTAAACCACGCGCGAGTGTATTTTCAAGTTTCCTACATCATACAAAGTATTATAGACAAATCTGTAGAGGAATGGCGATTCCAGCAGCTGCCTAGCTGTCGGATTCATTTCAAAACTTCATGGATCGATTCCGGTATACAATTCCGCTAACGACTGTTCAAAATTCCGATAGTTTCAATAATTGGGCCCCAGGTTGGGTTAAACCGCGGTCCGTAACTAGCAATAAATAACACACGGGTGGCCCTAGACACGGGGGAGCGCTGCACCGCAGTGACGTCACCTGACACCCTCCGGAGTACTATTACTCTAAACAGCTGAGAAGGTCCAAGATACTCCTCTCGTGGTCTTGGGTTAGCAGTACTCTGCCCATGTGTATTACAACACACATTCCAGTATGGAAGATAGGAACATTGGAAAAGCTGATAATACATTTTTGTAAACCTTTCACTATCAATTATATAGGTTAGGAGTATTTAAGATTCGCTATTTTTACTTACATGTGAAATTATGGAAATAAAAATGTACATTTNATTATATAGGTTAGGAGTATTTAAGATTCGCTATTTTTACTTACATGTGAAATTATGGAAATAAAAATGTACATTTGTTTAAATCCACTGATTGGGGTGTTTGCCCGAAATTCTAATGAGTCAAACGGCAAGTAAGTTGCTGTTGAGCAAACATGAACGAGTGCGAATGCGATTTCATTCGATAATGGAACTTATATTGGCAGTGTTTATTTCCGGTAAATTGACCAAGAATTCTGTTATTTTTCACGATGTTAGGGCATAATGTTTGCACCAAATATCTTGTTCCGTAATAACATAATGTTAGCAAAAAAAAATTGTATTTAGAAATGTAGATAAAAGATTTTAAAAAACATCGGCCGGATTTTTTTATATAATTATCTGATGATGCAGTAGTACTTCTAACGTTGTGTTAGTACGAATTTTGGTAATATTTTGAAATGTGTTTTACATAAAATTGTTTGCAAAACATTTCGTAGCAATGAATGACTTTATTTGATGGTCTGCATAAGTGACGATAGCGCTCTACTGGGCAAAATCGTGCACAAAAAAATATTCATTCAGGTAACCTGCAAGTGTTACAATGTAATTTGCTAGGGATATTTAACGAGAAACCTGTGTTACTTGTGTTAGCTTGAAGGTACAAATATAAACTGCCATATTTTAAATCTGTAAATGTAAGAGTAAAATAGCATTCTAATAAGGTTATGAAATATTTATAACTACAAACTTCTGGAGCTTTTGTATCTCATTAAGTGTACGTAACACTTATATTGGGGTTTAAAAGTAAGTAAAAGTAAGACAAGGCTGCTGGCTCAACTTCGCCACCAAACAAAAGACTCCTAAATAAATAGTATTCCTCGTAATTTTTGTTTACTTCTATTTTTAAAAACTAATTTCTTTGCCCTGGGCATAGCAATGAGTAACTAATGTCATGGTTTATAATTTAAAATTTACATATTTTCTGAAGTGCAAATGGAGCTGTTATGCCTCAAAAAATACCTCAGACTTTAACATAAATTTTTTTTTTTTTTCAAAGAAACACGTAACAGGTTTTTACTTTCAAGTATGTTAACATATTTTCTCTGTAAGTTTCTTTAACGTTATATGATAAGCAGGCGGTTATTTACCTAAACGGTTAAAAGAACAAATAGTCTTACAAAACTTTTGTAGACAGAAAATTTAAAATTTAACTTAAATCAGGTGACTCTTATAAACAAACTAAGTTACGTTTTCACTGCCTAGCAAAAACTGCATTTGGTTTTGTTNAAAACTAATTTCTTTGCCCTGGGCATAGCAATGAGTAACTAATGTCATGGTTTATAATTTAAAATTTACATATTTGCTGAAGTGCAAATGGAGCTGTTATGCCTCAAAAAATACCTCAGACTTTAACATAAATTTTTTTTTTCAAAGAAACACGTAACAGGTTTTTACTTTCAAGTATGTTAACATATTTTCTCTGTAAGTTGCTTTAACGTTATATGATAAGCAGGCGGTTATTTACCTAAACGGTTAAAAGAACAAATAGTCTTACAAAACTTTTGTAGACAGAAAATTTAAAATTTTACTTAAATCAGGTGACTCTTATAAACAAACTAAGTTACGTTTTCACTGCCTAGCAAAAACTGCATTTGGTTTTGTTTCGACATTTTTCAAAAGTTTTAAATGGAATTTGGAAAGACTTTGTGGAAGGCTTTGGTAAGTAATTCATGCTCGAGAATGCTGATCTTCAGTTATCTAACGCGCGGGAAGAATCAGTATTTTTATAGCATGCTTATTTTCTTCGCATACCTCACTCTGCTTGAAGAGGTAGTCTTATGTGGTATGTGTATTCTTATGTGTACTGTTACGTGTGTCAGGTGTGCGTGATACCAGTATTTACCTACGTGAACGTATATTTTCATCTATACTTACGTATACCATGTATGCATGTATGTTTCCAACCAACAACATTTCCGACATAGCCACCTGACAACAACAAATAAGGTACTGAATCAGATGTAACATTTTCAGTCTTTCAAAGTTTTTAAATAAGCCTGAAGACATTTTTTAAATAGTTATACTAACGCATTAAAACGTGTCTTGAATTTTTAACATACGAAAAAAACTGGAGTTGACATTTTTCTCGCTGATTGAAAAATAGCAGCCGCCTTGTTCGAACATATTTTAATGTGAAATGAAAGAATATATTACTTATTTTGTCGTTGAATAAAAATACAACTAAATAAGTGAATGAACCAGTAAGACTGTCATGACAAAATATTTGATCCTTCTCTAGTAACTTTGTGGGCCAGTGCTGTACAATAAAAGCAGAGGGTGTGTTTGCTGAAGACAGTAAAAATTGTCTCAAAATTAACACACAGTACATGTAATGCTGAAAATAAAATATATACACTTGCGAGGTACTTCGTAAAGCTTCCGTAAGGCACTAAGAGTTAAAAAGAAAAGGGTCTGATGATTAGTTCAAGATTGTAAACATTATTTTTCGTAAAACTTAAATTAAAATATCGAAAAAAAAATAGTTTTTATTTACAATGTTTTAAAAGATATTATCAAACATTTAATACACAATGAAAAAAAAAATATGATTCTTGTTATTATTTCCATAGAAATTTTTTTGGTTTTCTTGGTATAATACAACAATTCGTCTATTTTCTTCATGCTAACCTTCAAACATGAAGTCTGTTACCATACCACAGCAGGAATGGCGCCCATGNCAATTCGTCTATTTTCTTCATGCTAACCTTCAAACATGAAGTCTGTTACCATACCACAGCAGGAATGGCGCCCATGGCGCCCCTCAACATGCATACTCAACTGGCCACATTCCGATACCTCTTCAATGCGCAATATGAGCAAACAAGAAGTTCCTACCCCTACAAGAAGTCGCATCTTTGTGGAGCCTGCGTCATTCTACTTCCGGCCAATCTTCTACACTGACTGCAATGGGGCCAGGAGCACGAGTTCTTTATGCGATGACGTCGCGTTGACGGCAAATTGTTGAACATAAGGTTAGGAGTTTGGAAGGAGGCAGTTATTAGTGGTGACATGCATCTAGAAGTAGGGTATGTTACCTTTTTTAGTCTGTAAAAACCTTTCAAGGAGATATATTTAGTGAAGCTAAGGTGATGTGCATCGGCTGATTTTAGTTCTTCTAGGTGGAATGTTGTTCATATAATTTATGATACATCACTAGACACTGGCTGTCAGAAAGGTGCACTCGTTCGTGAAATAGAATAAACTGTAAATTACAAACTGTAGAATTTCCTATAAACTGTATGACAATAAGTAATAACAATTTTGCAATTTGTAGGGCTGAGACCAACTATGCTCCTTTGTTTCTCCACTATTATTTTTGTAATGATTGAATATGGATTTACTGAATTTTATTAATATGAAAAAAAATTGCTACAGCGCAGCAAAATTTCAATTAATATTTTTTATATAATTTTTTTTTCTAATTTGCTTGACTCAACATCTCACAATAAATTCATATCACTTGCTGTTTACATCAGCCAGTGTCCGGGAAGGGACGAGGTGACTCACCCCAGACCGCGCATAACGGGAGCTCGTTGCCAGTCCTAGCTCCAGCGGGTAAAATAGTTATATATCACAAGTGAGTTGAACTGTGCATAAATAGAATTTCAAAGGAGCAGCGAATTCGATTTTGTGTTTGTCTAGTTTGCGTTTTCTCATAGCGATTGCGACAAAAAAAAACCTGCCCATTGGATAACATTGAGTGACCACTCTGTACTAGTACTCTATATATTCTATGCATACATGCAGGAGGGGAAAGGCATTCCTTAGGCCTAGTTGATAAAATAAACGCAATAACACAACATTGGCAAAATTGCAGCGACACAAGAAAGTGAACTCTGAAAACTTCAGGCACCAGTTTATAAAAGTTTCTTGCGACTTTTATAAACAAGCACCTACCTAAAAATTTCAGAGTTTGATATTTTGCATTGTTGCGATTTTGTCAGTGTTGAGTTTGACGCGTGATGGGTACATGGGATAGGCATTGCGCTGTATTCACACCCCGAGGGAAAGAACCCTCGGGGATGTCCCGATTTATAAGGGCACACGGGGAAAAACCGAAGTCGAGAGAAACATGGAAAGTCCCGAGAAATAGCTAATATAAGCCCTCGACGAAGGAATTAGGGGATGCCCCCGATGAGAATTAATGCAGACACAGCTCACAGCAATCCCCGAAACGTCCTACCACACCCTCCCTCCACCCTCGTAGGGGTGCATAAGCAGCTGACGAGACACGAAACCCTACACAAAAAACGCACGAGGTACACAGGGGATTTCCCGTTTTATCTCTCGAGAAACTGCTGACAGCTAACTTGAATATAGCGGGAGACGGGTTATATTCACGAGGCAGCCAAGACGGGAGACAGTTGTTCGGGGACAGTTGTTCAGCCGAGACGAGAAGGAGTCGTTTGGCAGCCGCGATGCGAGCCGGAGAAGGCAGTTAGTGCGAGAGGCAGTCGTATCACAAATGCCAGGTTCGGATCCTGGCAGAGTCAATTATCGCCAGCCGAGACGGGAGTAGTTCGGCGGTACAGCCGCGAGACGATATAGGTGCAGCCGAAACGGGAGGCGAAGCAGACACGGAGTAGTCAGTCAGGTGACGGGAACAGTGCCGAGAATATGAGTAAATTCCCAGAAACGAGTGGCAGCCCCATACCAAGAGGCACCATTCCCCGAGATAACGTAGTCGTGCACCGGATGGCGACGACGCAAGCAGTCAGGCAGTCAGTAAGTCAATAGTGACGTCACCAGAGAGAGAACCCAAGAACAGCTGAAACTTCATGTGTAAATTCCCGAGACAAACCCAGTAAAAGTGCCGAGAACTTATGAATTCATTTCCGAAAATGTAGTGACAGTTTCCGAGGTGGGGAAGTCACAAACGCGAGCCGGACAGTTGCGGACGTCGACGAGGAGACGCGCTCTCCAACAAGGAACGCCAGTCGAGGTCGCAGACATACTCAAAGTCCCTGGGAAACCATCCCGGACTTCCGAGAGAGTCAGTCAAAGCCGAAGGAAGAAGTCAGCTGAGTACAACACGCCAACGAGTGCCAGTCCGAGGGCCTGAAATAGGGCCACCTAACTCACCAGGCCTGACTACCAACGAAGACAACTCACCAAAAGCCGCAGTCACAGATAAAAAGAGAAACGTCTCCCTTCAACAACCTTCCCCGACGCATAATATTCAGCCCACCAGCCCTTTAGGCCTACGACTTGTAGGGGGGCTCAATCTCGCCAGTGTTNTTCCCCGACGCATAATATTCAGCCCACCAGCCCTTTAGGCCTACGACTTGTAGGGGGGCTCAATCTCGCCAGTGTTTAAATACCTATGTTACCTTCAGACAAATAAATTACTGGTGTGTTAAAAAAACATAGAATACGAGTATTTGTTTTCCCCTAATGCAATAACCACAGGTGCCCTTAGTCTGCACCGAAGTAATTTTACTATGNAGAATACGAGTATTTGTTTTCCCCTAATGCAATAACCACAGGTGCCCTTAGTCTGCACCGAAGTAATTTAACTATGTAACCTACTAGCCACCATTCTGTATAACTCAGGTGGCCTCGTAGCGACAAGTTATTGCGATTTTTATGAACTAGCCCTTAGCCTTTGCTTCTAGGCAGCTCCCTATGTACTCGTACACGTATAGCCTTGCATACGTCACTTGTCGGCACCGAGATTCACGAATCCGGACGACATTCTGATAGAGAGAGAATTTGTAAACAAACGTTTGCTCGGGTTCACGGTGGAAAACGTGTATTTGCGGCAAGTATTATCTATGGCATTGTTCATGATTATCCCGTACATTTTATCTTGAACCATGGCACAAGATTGAGGAGTTTTGTTTTCAACATGTATTCGTTCATTACACTCTCATAATTGTGAAATTAGTTACAAAAATTACACAACACATCCATCTCGCTATGCAGTAACACGCTTTACGGGTATAGTGCACTCATAACTATAGTAATGTATTTACATATGCATTATATGTTTGCACACACATATGTAGACGTAAATAACTGTACATGCATCAAGTGTTATACTTCCTTCGGCCTCAAACATCTGGCCGGTACGTGTAAAAATTTGTATCTGGCCATTTTAAGATGAAACGATTTGTTTCTGTCAGCATCCACGGCGCGGTGTCTGCAAAGCTACAAGTGTTAAGGAGTTAAATTTTTTTTCTAATTTTGACGAACGTTACTGATGTTTACGACATCTAATATCACATAAAAAAATTACAAAGAAAACTGTTTTCTACTGATAACAATAGCATTGCAGCTTTCTCTGAAACTCCAATGTCAAGAAATCAAACCTTATTTCGAAACAGGAAGAACAGACAAATTGATACTTCTAGCGTGCTGACTTGAGTCCGTTTTTGTCCGACAAGCGGTGAAAAAGTGATCACATTGGGACATCCCAATAATCGATGCACACCACATGGTGGACGGCATTGTGTCGTACCGTTTAGAAATTGTTGTCGGGAAATCAACGACCGACAACCCACGNCACACCACATGGTGGACGGCATTGTGTCGTACCGTTTAGAAATTGTTGTCGGGAAATCAACGACCGACAACCCACGGCGATTTTCGTCCGTATTATATGGAATGTGAAGGCATCCATAAAACTACCTTTGTCAACTGTGAGCACGGCTTCATGTATGGCGTCTGGATTTCCCTTGACTTGCGGCAAAATTTGTTGTTGGTGGGTGTAATTTTTCCGGATTGTTTGGCCTTTTATTTTTTAATACTCTTATGTTTGGGCGATATGAAGTCGCCTAAAATAAACATTTTATTGTAGGAGACTCACTGAAAAGAGTCGCCGGCGTTTAAAACGGATGAATGAGAACAAGTGTTTCACGTGGGTGGGTATCCCTGAAATCACAGTAGAAGGGCTGTTGNTAAAACGGATGAATGAGAACAAGTGTTTCACGTGGGTGGGTATCCCTGAAATCACAGTAGAAGGGCTGTTGGAAGTAAAACATTAGGCAAAATTTTCTTAATTTAATGGAGAACATTTATTTATGTTAGGTAGGTTGAATCTCGTCTTATTGAGTGTCGAACCTTTATGTAAAGAGAGTAAAAGTGTATTTCTGTATTCTTCTTTTCTCTCTTTATATTTACTGATATCCGGGACTTTTGTCTGACTGTGAGAATGGATGGAGACAGTATATTTTAATCAGGACTTACGGATGGGCGAAACGTTCCATTATAAACAGCAATTTGTTCTTTTTCTGCCCACATTTAACAATGTTGGTGGAATATACGCACCTTGTTGGTTTTTGAAATACCTGTTTAGGATCTATTTTTATGTGCATATGTAAAATCGGCATTGTCATGGACCTCATCACTTTACTCATGTATTAGTCAAGTTTAACTGGGAAAATGGTATGCGTGTGTATATGTTGCTAACGTGTTTACTCGTATACTTANTCAAGTTTAACTGGGAAAATGGTATGCGTGTGTATATGTTGCTAACGTGTTTACTCGTATACTTACGCACATAAAGCAAATTAAAAATCACTTTTCGCTGATTCAAATGTTACGCTTGAGATTCGACGTTGCAATATGGAACTATTTATCTTAACTCATTCCCNTCACTTTTCGCTGATTCAAATGTTACGCTTGAGATTCGACGTTGCAATATGGAACTATTTATCTTAACTCATTCCAAACTCTACAGAGACCGTACCAGTCACAATGTGTCTTCTTTAATATAGTGCAGTTAAGGGCAGATCATTTTTTTTTTCCAAAAGTGATTACTTTACCGTTAACACTATCACTTAATCATAAAAAATAACAAACTAACAATATTAGTGAAATTTATTTCCAGTTACATCTGCATTACAAAGGTTTTTGTTTCACTCGTTAAGTCACTAGTTATAACTTCATGTACGCATGCCTTGCCCTGTCCTAACTCACGACGTTGTTAGATTTGCCGGCCCTGTTATGAATGACCCTGGTATGCTACTGCGATATTGCACGGATAAACTACAAAACAACCGGGGTAAGAAATACATACATATCCAACACCAGCAGTACGGCTTCAACTCTTCTCTGTGTGTTTGTGAGTGTCTGTGTATAAACGCTAACGCGAATGCACCATTCTCCACGCCCGTTTTTCTCCCTCGCTCTCGTGCACACCCACGTGCACACAAACACACACAATTATTTTTAAATAATTGTGTATAGTAACAAGTATTATGTTGTACCTTACTGGCGTTAATTTAGGATATTTAGGAGTAAGCCACTTCTGTTTTTCTTTTTTCTTGAAGGGAAACCTCGTGCCTTTTCCGACTGGACGCTTCTGGTGTACCCACAATATTTTACTTTGATCGCAACACACCTGGCAGCCATGCACCTGAACCGGACTGCAGAACGAGTAGCGAGACTTGTGCTGGCCAGACTAATCAGTGTGCATAACCCCCATCCAGTCCCTTCCCCCTAGCATAACAGTACAGAAACTTCAAATGCTTGTCCGACAATTTCCGTACAGTGAGGCTGTTCATGCGGACTATTCGACGTATTTTCTTCCACTGGACAAAAGATTGCAGCTCGAAATGAAAATAACGCGTATTTAGTTTCTCTTTGAACAGAGTATATACGTATTTGGTCACTTTATATTCTCCAAAACATTTGCTTATAAGTAAATAGTAACGTCTATATTCTTACATGAAAAAATTATACTTGAAGTTATTTTAAATTATGGCATATTACAAATAAAAAATTTCACAAAATTTTTTTAAAATCAGATATATAATACGTTTACAATACTTTCAGACTATAATACTATGACTTTAATTAAATACGTACATTAATCTATCACATATAATACAATCAANTTACAATACTTTCAGACTATAATACTATGACTTTAATTAAATACGTACATTAATCTATCACATATAATACAATCAGTAAAAGAAATACAACTTAGTTTCTTTTAAATTATGACAGCTGCTTTAGTATAGTTTGGTAAGCTATGCATTTGTTGNTAAAAGAAATACAACTTAGTTTCTTTTAAATTATGACAGCTGCTTTAGTATAGTTTGGTAAGCTATGCATTTGTTGTGCAGTTAGTTGCAGCTCTATGAAGAAAGTGAGTTTGAGGAAGACNTAAGCTATGCATTTGTTGTGCAGTTAGTTGCAGCTCTATGAAGAAAGTGAGTTTGAGGAAGACTTACAGAAAAAAAAATTTCTTTTCATTAATTGCGTAAACGATATGAAGAAAATTTTATTAATCATTCACAAATATTATTCCTTTTCAATTACATTTTCATCGTTTTTACACATAACCATTCCTTTAAAATGCCTTTGTATAGGCANAAATATTATTCCTTTTCAATTACATTTTCATCGTTTTTACACATAACCATTCCTTTAAAATGCCTTTGTATAGGCAAGTACATACAATAAAATTTTTGTTGTGTGCTGTACCTACATTTTATAGTGTTTTACGCATGACAACCCTCTTAATTGTAAGTTTCCGGTAATTAGAGATTGAAATTTCAGTTTCAAATTGAGATGAGTGAAATATGTGCGATTTACATAATAAAAGGATTTTTTTTTTTGGCTGCATGGCAACAGGCATAATAACATAGACCTGCAATGGTCGGTTGCTCATGATCGCATTACTTNCAGATTGAAATTTCAGTTTCAAATTGAGATGAGTGAAATATGTGCGATTTACATAATAAAAGGATTTTTTTTTTGGCTGCATGGCAACAGGCATAATAACATAGACCTGCAATGGTCGGTTGCTCATGATCGCATTACTTGTATCACTGTCAATTTTATAGGCAGCAGCAAATGCTCGTGGCGATAGCCAGAGACACAGGTAGACACGCGTCCCCTCCGCCTCTGCAGGTNATTTTATAGGCAGCAGCAAATGCTCGTGGCGATAGCCAGAGACACAGGTACACACGCGTCCCCTCCGCCTCTGCAGGTAGACAGGTGCTCAGTCCTCTTCCAACTGTTCACAACCCATTACGAGGCCGGTTATCGTGCACATCATCACCTCGCCCTCCCTGTTCATTCCTCTTTCGACATCTTCACGTAGTTCTACTTACTACCACTGCGCTACGAAGGCAGCAGCTTCCTAGGTATATTATAGAATTTTTATATACTTCCAAGATTGTACGCTTATTTGTCATATTATTGTTACTGCGATTGATTTATATGAAATAATACATTAATACCTTTGTCTGTTTGCAAAAAAAATTAGTATTTGACATTATTTTAAATTTTAAAAATTAATAATTTTGTCAACATCTGTAATATGTATTGTAAATTATTTTCATAAACTTAACTTTTAGCACACATATAATATATTATGCGAATATTTTCTCAGATACAAGCATAGAAAAAAACTGCTAATTTGATTAGATGAAGGGGTTTTTTTTTTTAATAAAACTAACTTTGTAATTCATTTCGAGAAGAAAAACGGACATTCTTAAGTAAAAATGGAAATTTTATATTTTAATTAATTAATTTAATCATTAAAGAAACTTTCTACTGCTATGTATTTTACACTAAAAAAAATATAAACACTTATTTTTCATATGAAATTCAAGCCATATTTTTCTAACGATTTTGGAATTCTGTACAGTACTTTTTAAAGTGTTCTGCATTTACTGTGTTGATGGTTTCATCACTATAAGGAGATCCACTTTACTCCTACCTTAAAGTGCGGCGATCATAAATACAAAGACGAATACGACGTACTCAGCTATCGACTTTAGTGATTAGCACCAAGGGCATGAATTTATATAAAACAATTGCGTAAATTGCTTATTAATGTTCATTAATGTGAAAACTGAAAAAAAGTTGTTTAGCAATTTTCGGAGGGTAATGTCCCCGAAATATATGAATATGTAAAATTATATATAATATGACATAGGTATATNAGTTGTTTAGCAATTTTCGGAGGGTAATGTCCCCGAAATATATGAATATGTAAAATTATATATAATATGACATAGGTATATTGAACATAAGAACTTAAGGAGCTCGAAAAGACGAATAAGTGACCATTAGGGAAGCAATGAAAACATGGTCAAGTCAAGTGCTGGCAGACGTTACGACGAGAGAGTGCAGGGCTGAATACTGCGTGGGAGCAATAAGTGGTCCAGATGAGTGGAGGTTGTTTGAGCTTCGATCAATGCTGAACGGATGAGATAAAAACCAATAATTATTCCGTCGTGGGATTTTAAAGTTATACAGTATGGCACATACGTCTGCATTGAATACACCTGTCCCTTATCAGCATGCACATCCTAGTTTTGATGGCCCATGCCGTATAAATAATGTTATACAAGGTGAATTTATTATTTTACTGGGATGAGTAGTTAGTTTTGCTTGTGTAGCAAATACTCTCAGGCAGACTGAAATGGTAATGTCTCGACCATGGGCTTCAGAATGCTAGAAAACGCATGCAGCATGGGTTCGTTATTANGGCAGACTGAAATGGTAATGTCTCGACCATGGGCTTCAGAATGCTAGAAAACGCATGCAGCATGGGTTCGTTATTATTATGAACGATTAAAGAAATCGGAAATTTCTCCTATAGCCCATAAACGGTTACTTCCACCTTTGATGAAGCCCTGCTAAAGTTCTTATAACCAGGATATTCCTCCACTTCATACAAAAAAAGCGTAACCGAGTCTAGAAGGGACAACACAGTGCATTCGTGCGCACTCAGTGCAATAAATTTTGCATGATNAAAAAAAGCGTAACCGAGTCTAGAAGGGACAACACAGTGCATTCGTGCGCACTCAGTGCAATAAATTTTGCATGATAACTATTTCATACAAGGCATTAAACACACCTATTTTCAGACATGATAGTTATAAATAAAATAATGTACTTTAAAGCTAAAATATAAATACAATTTCAATATAACCAAAAATACGGCAGTTTTATATAAACCAAAGTGTAAAAAACTTGTGATATAAGGCATATTTAGGAAACAACCAAACACGTCANTACGGCAGTTTTATATAAACCAAAGTGTAAAAAACTTGTGATATAAGGCATATTTAGGAAACAACCAAACACGTCGGGTAATTATTCAAAGGTTTAATTAAAAAAGTGTGGAGGAACCGCGAACAGACTACATTCACTTGGTGCCAGGATAGACCTCAAACTAGTTTACGATCGCACCGCACCGCCTTTGTAACTGAACTGCAATTTATTTGACAACGCACTATGACACTAAGCCGGTAAAAAAAAAGGCTAAAAATTGTTTGATTGATTGACGTAAAATCAGTTCAAAGGAAGCAAAGTTTTTCCACTGTGGCAGCAGCCAGTGATCACACGTAAATCGTGCTGTGCGAAGAAAACTAAGAAGCCTGATAACTAGGGACAGGTGTTTTTCGCGAAAATATTTAAGACCAGTGTACTCCAAAAAACTTTTGTCCATATGCACTTCTGTGGTTGGATGATTTTTAATGTCACATGCCTCAAGTGTCTGTCCGCGAATCATGGACGTTCAGTAACGGAGTAATTTATTCTGATAGGCCCAGTCAGATAAGAACATGTATTCTCACGTTGACGCGCGGCCAATAACAAAAGAAAATTGTGGTTGTGGACGTAGGTTATTGAAGTCTGGCATGGCCATAAATATTTTCGCCATAAACACTTGTCCCTAGTGATAATTCGCTGAATTCCCGGGTCTCTGTGTACAGTTTTGTCTTGGTAACTGAACGTGCCAACTTGTGGGTGTAAACTTCTTTAATAAATTCACGCCAGTGAATTTCTCGCAAGCAGCTACCTTTAGGAAAATAACGCAACGTGTACTTTTTCGTTAATTTCGAGATTCGCATTAGTAATGCTTACGTTGTTTACAACAAGCGACAATTCTGCTTCAATAAATTTTAATCAAAAGGATTGTAGAGAATCAAATTACAGCTTACACATTTGCAAGTGTTGCAAATATTCATTTAAATACAGGTGTTCCACGCTGAAAGAAAAATTTTGTTGTATAAAACATAATTCTATACCTATTACCTCCAAGTCTTTTAAAATAGGGACAATAACCTGTAGGGCTGTAGCTTCCATCCAAATATTGTTAAATGTAGATGCAAATGACAACAGAATATATTTTAATGGTGGTCGGAGTGTCACAGATCAGTGACGTCATGACTTTCAACAGAATACATTGCCCTAGATTACAAACTAATATGGTTCTGACTACAGTTTAAATAGCATTCTCTACTATACTATCTTGATGTCGTTACAGAGCTTATTGTGCACCCAGCTGTAACATATGACAGTGCTAACTATGTATTGTATGGTAATCCTAACCAACTGTTTTATTGCCTTAACTGAGAGGCCCTAGCAGTACGTCTTCGTTCTATCCTCCATCTTGTTTCGTCTATTGCAATTCCCTTGTTGGTTCATAGGATACGCTGCTATTTTTATTAGTTTTTCAGAACTTGAAAAATTCTTTGTGGAGTAGTCAACCTCGAACTTCTGGACCTTGTGATTATAGAGATACGCCTTAGACCACTCGGCTGTTGTGTCTGTTAGGAAATGAGGTTTTTTAATTTATCTATCATAATTTTTTAAATTTGAATTATGTCATGTTACGTGTCTGCAGACGAATCTCGACTAGACGAATTCACATATGACGTAGCTTATTTATTTAATAAAATAATTTTTCTTTTATGTTATATATATATTTGTATTATATAACATTTTTTTACGTGTAACGTCTGTGTAAACAGGTTTTACTTTCACATAAGATAATTTATAGTAACAATAAACAAATGGCNATGTGTTCTGTTGCCTTAACTGAGAGGAATGATTGCCCCTGCAGAATTGTATGGTAATCCTAACCAACTGTTCTATTGCCTTAACTGAGAGGCCCTAGCAGTACGTCTTCGTTCTATCCTCCATCTTGTTTCGTCTATTGCAATTCCCTTGTTGGTTCATAGGATACGCTGCTATTTTTATTAGTTTTTGAGAACTTGAAAAATTCTTTGTGGCGTAGTCAACCTCGAACTTCTGGACCTTGTGATTATAGAGATACGCCTTAGACCACTCGGCTGTTGTGTCTGTTAGGAAATGAGGTTTTTTAATTTATCTATCATAATTTTTTAAATTTGAATTATGTCATGTTACGTGTCTGCAGACGAATCTCGACTAGACGAATTCACATATGATGTAGCTTATTTATTTAATAAAATAATTTTTCTTTTATGTTATATATATTTGTATTATATAACATTTTTTTTACGTGTAACGTCTGTGTAAACAGGTTTTACTTTCACATAAGATAATTTATAGTAACAATAAACAAATGGCGTTAGTTATTTCATTTTAATGCCCTGTTTGTGTGATATACTTCTCGTAAAAAACAAGTGGGACATTCCAGCACTCTTGTTGCTTTTATTCACTTAACGCCTAACATATCCTAACATATCTCTATAAACACTTTAGAGAGTACGCATTATCGCCACAAATTGCTACCTGCCTCTATTATATAAATATTACTTCGCAATAGCCAAATTTTCCTATTTATCGTCTGTATTGTAAGCTCTACTTTAAAAAAATAAGAGGGTACCATAATAAGTCCGAGGCACTGTTGCGATTACCATACTTGTTTGTTAACTCTACGGTACTAGTTCTGTCATATTTAATAGAATCAGGGGGTACCTCTATCAGTCCACGACACTGTTCTGGTTACCGAATTTATTCTGTAAACTTTTTACAGAACCAGGTGACGTATGGAGAACGTGTCTGTTGTGGTTACTAAACGGCAGTGTTGGGTTTACAATACTATGTTTTGTTATCGTAACAATACTGTGAGATTGTATTCACTAGTTCCTACTACAGGACACTTCGTTACTGCTACAGGAAAGATGCTTCCTACAACAGACTTAACTTTTAACAATATTTAGATTGTTCTTCCAACAATTAAGATTGTAATATATTACAGAACATTCTGTTGCTAGTACTAAGGTATGGTTGTCACTACCCTAAAAGTCCATTACAGAACAGTTCTGTAAAATCTCTTCTGCTGATTTCTTTCAGTGAATACACTCAGTGTCCCTTATTAATATTTACATTATTATTTCCTATAAACTAGTGTTTTATCCACAATTTCAAAGACGCGTAGCACCTTTAAGAATAACTTAAAAATTACATGTTGTCTGAACTTTTTAGTTATATACTCGTAACGAACCTCAAGTGATAAAACGACGGTATTTAAAAAATATTTTTAAAAGAAAAATTAATCTATTTGGTTCTATGTACGGTGCTTAACTTTTTTATGGAGAAGATGAAAGTTTATTTTTCCATTGCGAGAAATATTTACATAACGATCACTCTTAGACTGATGGAGTTTTTCCAGCTTTAAATGCATCTTGTTGCAATTTGCGCAGGAATGCCAACTGAACACTTTACGTTGCTAGAAATTCTTAACGCTGTTGAGGCACGTGTTTGTATTTTTATTTATGTTGGTATTCTGCGTAGTTTGAAATGAAAGTGTAATTTCTGACCAAGATAAAAAAATATTACGTCGTATTCTAGGTAGTAGTTACCAATATCACGCAACGAAGTGTATAGATGTTGAGTATTTTTTCGTCTGATACAGAGCACTTACAACGAGAACAGTTCACAACGTGGTACTGAGCAGATGTGGCACATGTACTTTACCAGCAGCAGACATGAGAGTCTAATTAGACGAGTTGGAACTCCTTATGTTGCTTTTAAAACTCGTTGATAAATGCCGTTATATTTAATTTTATTAATATTGATTGTACTCTTATAAATCCTCTTCAATTTGGTATAATGACTATCAAGTTTCCATCGTGGGTAGATATAAAATGCCGATGTGAGCCCAGCTACTGGTTCACCATAGATTTTAACCATACGTTTTCAAGCCACTTATAAAAACTTCCAACATAAAATACCTTTATCTTTAATACAAAAATAAGTATCTACAGTCTCATCTCAATGACCACAGTTCTTTCTGATGAATCAAAATTTATTAACTTACCTTTGTCATCCTTAATTTCAACTATTATTTCCTTTACTTGAGTTGTTTGCACTGGAAAAAATAATGGATAAGCAGGTTCGTAATAGATCGTGTAACCAAATCCAAATGTTGTCCTTGGTTTAAACATAGCAATTATGCTAGTTTCTCTATGGTTATATTCATCTTGTCTTAATATCATGCCATTAGCTATATTACAGTGTATATTTATTGTTTCAAAGGGAAAAAAATTGTAATTGTGTTTCCATAACGGTACTCATTTGATTTCAGGATTTTTTTTTTCTGTGAAACACAAAATTTATCCTATCGAAACCCATTTTCCAAACTGTAAATCGAACATACATTTTACTTTCACCCTGTTTGTTGTCTTATCCATCTCGAGGAATATGCTATAATTTTCTCCCCCACCCATTGGAACTATATCAAATGGTGGAATTGTTTTTATAGTTTTTACAAGATCTTTTAAACTATATTGGCCAACTGGAATTTCAACTGATGTTTACATACCACCCAGGTCTTTAAAATAGTGCCTATTTTTCACAGGGGTAAAGGTTAGGTGTTAGGTATGCAGTATAGAACTGAACTAAAGCCACTGAGTGCTCCTCTATCTCTAAAGGATAATGCAGTATTTTTTTCAACACTGATTTGTTATCTATTATCTTGAATACTTTACTCATTTATTACAACAAAAAAATCTATTANAATTTATTACAACAAAAAAAATCTATTAAATAAATGAATAATCCAAGAAACATGAAACAGGTAGGCTGGGATATTAAAATAAGGATGCCAGACAAAACTGTATTGACAAAACGACATGGAGAATTAATGCCTAATAATATTAGATGTTTGATTGTGGAAAAACTACGCTTTGATTGATAACTTTATATATGCCCCAGGATGGTTGGAATTTGGTACTCTCTATGTGTGTTCAAAAAGTCTGAACCAACCAAAATATATCATTTTAAAGGAAGATACATAGGTAGCAGCAAAATCAATAACTGAACCAATAGCCTACTTCTTCCCTACAAATGAAGAAATGGTTACAGTGGAAGAATGTTGTTATGACTCTGTTGTGGTATTTGATGATGTCATACTTGAAAATCAGGACAAAGTAAGAAATTTCTTCACTCGTAGGCACAAACATATTGATTGTTTATATTTAGCTCAGACATACTCAAAAGTTCCTAAACAGCTTATAAGAGACAATGCCAATTTTCTTTCCATATTAAGACAAGACGATACACATATTAAACATATTCATAGCGATTTCATTGGTGGTGATATTCCATTTGAGAAATTTAGGGAGACTTGTTCAAAATGTTGCGATTAGGAATATGATTTTGTTACAATAGATACGACTCGTAAGTTCAATAATGGCAAGCATCGTTATAAAATTAAAGATTTTTTAAATCCTTAGATTATTAGCACATTTTTCTTTGCTTTTAATGGAAGTGTTTCCATTAAAAACTGACAGATTCTGCTCTTTTTTAAAAATGTATTTATATACCATAACTATTTCAAAAAAACACAACTGTCCCTTCAGATAAACTGAAAGCTTTTGGAATTTTAAATATATGTTATCATCGAACGGCTTATATATGTTAACGCTTTCAAATTATGGTATAATTTGATCATTTCTTTATAAACGTCTGATTTTATTATTTTCTCATTTACTCTTCCACTCCTCATAAAAATGTATTTTTTTTTAANGATAAACTGAAAGCTTTTGGAATTTTAAATATATGTTATCATCGAACGGCTTATATATGTTAACGCTTTCAAATTATGGTATAATTTGATCATTTCTTTATAAACGTCTGATTTTATTATTTTCTCATTTACTCTTCCACTCCTCATAAAAATGTATTTTTTTTTTATTATTACCCAGGTAAAATAATTTGTCCTTTGAACTGTATTTCAGAACAAAATGAATAATGTCGATTNGTCAGTGTGGTTATAAAGTCACTGAACTGTGAGTGGGAAACAAAATCATTAGGATTGATCTTCTCAGTAGTTGTATCATTATGTTGTATCATTATCCCGTTGTATCATTCTCAGTAGTTGTATCATTATCCCGGTGTTCTTTAATTTGATCTTCAATCCAAGAGGTCATTAATGCATTTCCACATATATCCATCGTTTATTAATAGTGAAATAAATTTTGGAAATTTAAAATTATGTCAAAAGTGATTTAGCACNGAAATAAATTTTGGAAATTTAAAATTATGTCAAAAGTGATTTAGCACAATGACACACTATTGGACACAAATTACTTGGTGGAAATTTTGAATTCTACTATAGTTATAAATAATATTACCCCCGAGATAAGCAATCAATTCCCGGGGTGGATCTCCACCAAATGAGTCGAAAACATATTTTTTATTGAATTCTTTCCAGTAGCATACCCAGTCTGTTCCAGAGTTTTTTTTAAACATCCAGGTTAACAATCACACATTCCTTGTTGCGTGGCGTGTTAGGTAGCTTAGCAATCATAAATACACCTCAAAAATTTTTAATGTTTAATTTTTTAACCATTTTATCAATATCAAAGTTACTGAGTGGAGGTACTACTTTTTTTTTTTTTTGCATTCTTCACCCCCTTACCATGTTTTTCCATTGCTAAATTATGTCTATTTTGTTCTTCCAATTCCTGGTTTCTCTTCTTAGCTTTAATCACTCATGTAGCGATAGATGAAGCACCTCCTGCCAATGCCCCTAGAGATCCCAATGCTGCAAAAATCAAAGGTAAAAATCCTCCCTTGTGAGATGTCAAACCGTTTCCAGTCTTCATTTCCTCAGATGTTTTCTTAAGCTGTGGTATTGAGACTGTGATAGTCATACTTTTACCTTCCTTCAATTTCTTGTTTTTGTGTNAGATGTTTTCTTAAGCTGTGGTATTGAGACTGTGATAGTCATACTTTTACCTTCCTTCAATTTCTTGTTTTTGTGTTCCAGTTGGTCTTTCGTCAGGAAAGAATCAATATTCAAACCATCCAGCTCCTCGTCAGAAACTTGAAATGCGATGTTTTTTACTTTCATTTATTATACCCAATATTTTAAAATTTTATGTTAACTCCCCAGCCCAGCTTACGTTTAATATGCATCGCAGATCCAGCAACACCAGCCCACAATCTCTCACTGAGATCAGCATCTGAACTTAACAATCTTTTGAATGTCNCATCGCAGATCCAGCAACACCAGCCCACAATCTCTCACTGAGATCAGCATCTGAACTTAACAATCTTTTGAATGTATTCTTTTCTAGTTCCATATCAGCTGCATGTATTTCAGCTAGATTGTTATGGTGATGATAAGCTATATCATGCTCCATTGCAGCTTCATCTAATGGATTAACAGGTTTATCACCTCTCTCAAGTCTCTCTTTTAGTCTGGTACCTGGGCCTAGGAATTTATAGCCTGGTGCATGTAACTCAAAAGGTAGCCATTTATTATGTCATTGAGCAATCCTTTTCCATGATGCTCCGACTCCCAGAAAGAAGGGGGTATTGTGTTCAACATTCTTATCAGGTATGGTATACCTTTTGGATTATTCACAACAAAGTCACTAAACTTGCTGTTGAGCATATCCATTATTCCGACCTTCTCATTGTAATAGTTATCATNGATCCATTATTTCGACCTTCTAATTGTAATAGTTATCATTTCCAGCATTCTCTTTGCCATAAATAACGAGAAGCTTCCTAACATCATCCGTCCATATATATTCTTTGGGATAGCCTGTATACATCTTTATACCTGTTCTTGTACGAGGAGAGTAACTGTTTTTCTTTATCATTTCGTACACTGGTCTAACGATAGTTTTCCATTTATCGCCCTTGCTTGATTTCGATTTTCCCGAGTTGGGGTCAATCTTTTGAAAAACTGCATTTGTATCTGTTAGGATATGACTATAGTTTTAATAGTCGGTTGCAGTGTAGTCACTTTCTGATACATCCTTACGAGTTAGTAATTTCAGCAAACCATCAGTTGCAATGTATGTTCGATCTTTTACAGTAAGTCGGTCATTGTTGAATATTACTTCGCTATTACCAATATACTTTTGCTTCCTTCAGGCCTTAGTCCAAAATCATGGTCATCGCTGTTATTTAAGAATTCAGTCACTTTCTCTACAATAAATGTTGTTCTATAGTTAGTTAACGGTACAATATCGTTTTTCAAATGCTCCAAAGCCTCAACGCCATCGTCATAGCATTCAACACCATTTTCATAGTGTTCAACACCATAGTCATAGTGTTCAAAGCCACCATCATAGCGTTCAATGTCATCGCCACCGGTGTCTGCTTTACCAAAAAGTTTCCTTTCAAATGAAGTTTCCGTTGGCGTCTGTGGGCAGTACAAATTCTTTACAGAAAATGGAACAAGTTCGNACCATTTTCATAGTGTTCAACACCATAGTCATAGTGTTCAAAGCCACCATCATAGCGTTCAATGTCATCGCCACCGGTGTCTGCTTTACCAGAAAGTTTCCTTTCAAATGAAGTTTCCGTTGGCGTCTGTGGGCAGTACAAATTCTTTACAGAAAATGGAACAAGTTCGTTGATTAGGTTCTTATTCTCATTTGTTATGTGCTCAATTTTTGTCCCAATTCCTCTATCTCATCTATCAAATCTTGCTCCTGTCATTTATTTTTATCATGCTCGTGTTTATATAGATTCCAGAAGGCTTTAAAATTTTCAATTAGTTGTTTTCTTCTCTCTATATTCATTTTAGCTTGTTCTTCAGTAATCATTTATTATATATATATATATATAATGAATATTGATAACTTAAATGTGTTCTGTCTGAAGTGTGGGAAGCATACACTAAGTGATAAGGTTTCATATGAACTTACAAATAATGCAAGAATTAAATGTGTTTGTAGATGTTGTGGTACCAATAGGTCAATGTTCACTTGTGGGGGTATACAAGACGATATTGCAAATGAAATTCATAAACCAATGCGAAAAAAGTTCCCCCGGAGGGCTGTTCTATCTTTTGGCATCGGCGATCTCTTTCAGGCTAACATGGTTGAGATGGACACTGGGTCATTAAAAGGTATACACAGACTTAACAAGCAGTTTAAGTATATGCTGACAGTGATTGATGTTTTTTTCCAAGTATGCATGGACGATACCTGTGAAATATAAAACAGGTGAAAATGTTACTTTAGCATTTAAAACTATTTTGAATGGCCGCAGACCTATGCATTTGCAAACAGACGAAGAGAAAGAATTTTACAATAAATCATTTAAGACATTAATGGTCAATAACAACATAACTCACTATTCAACATACAGCGGAAAAAAAGTCAGTGTTGTTGAAAGACTTAATAGAAAATTTAAGGAGATAATTTGGAAGATATTTACTGTGTAGGAAAGCTATAAATGGGTGGATATATTGCCTTAATTAATAAGTGAATACAATAACACTGTTCACAGCACAATCGGGATGAAGCCTGCCAATGTAAGTGCAAATAATGAAAGTTCTATTCTAATCAACATGTATGGTGGAGAAAGAAAAATGGATACAGCAAGGTTTGCTATAGGAGATAAAGTTCGTATAAGTAAAAGTAAAGGTTTGTTTGAAAAGGGGCTTACGCCAATTTGGTCCACTGAAGTTTTTAAGGTATGTGATGTATTGTACACGCTCCCCATAACATACAGAATAAAAGATTTGAAAAGTGAGTCCATCAAGCGTATATTTTATGAACCAGAGCTGCTAAAAACTAAGTATGATCAAGACTACTTAGTAGAGAAAGTTTTACAAAGGAAAGGTAATAGGTTGGTTGTTAAATGTCTGGGTTTTGATAGTAGTCATAATTCTTGGGTTGATAAGGAAAGTGTAGTTGTTTAAAAAAACTAAAATTGTTTCTATATAATAAATGAGTATACAAAAAATTGAAAGCTATGAACGTCAGTCGTTTCCACCAAACGACCAGACAAAAAACAATTTAAATGAATACAACAAGCGCATTGAGTTTGATATTCCTGTTGGCGATGCATTTACACATCCGAATGAGGTATATGTGTATCAACAGTATAAGCTAACTAAAAGAGATGCAAATGCAGGTTTTGAAAAAACTTCAACTATTGACCTTTGTGAGAATTTCTTCCCATTCCAGTTCTCAAGAGTAGAGATCTCTAAGAATGGCAATATAATTGAAAGTATTGACAATCCTGGCATCACTTCAACTATTAGGCACGCAGTGCTTAGCTCAGAATCGGAATCATCGTACTTGCAACTAGCAGGGGTAGAAAAAGGCAAGTATTTTAAGGCAGATGGATATAATGAAATTTTCTATTCATTAAGATATTTGTTTGGGTTTATGAGGGATTATAATTAAATATTCTAGAAAGGCGGGTGCAATATTACATTCATTCGAAACTCTCATGATGATGTTTATATTTACAGAAGGCCTAAAACACCAGCAGATGGATCTCCTGATATTACCCCAGATGCTGATAAAATTTTTATTGAGAAAATGGAAATACTCTGGCCAATTGTTGAATACGAGCCTAGTTATGGAGACGAAATTAAAGCAAAACTACAAAAATTACACAAAATTCCCATAGGTTTCAATTATTGGCAATGTCTTGTAAAACTTGTACCTATCGGTGCAAACTCATTCCAGTTTGATATAAAGGAGAAATTCAATTCAATCCAATTCTATATGCCTGACTTTGTCATTGTTGGCTTTCTGATAAACAGAAAAGAAAATGTTGATCAAGACAAACATGGTTCAATTTTCGACCATTGTCACGTTAAAAATATTTCTATTAAGATTGGAAGGAATAAAGTGTTCCCCAAAAAGATTTGGAACTCGGATGTCATGGATAAAATTTTCGATAAGATGCACATTGCCAATAATGATTTTAGAAATTCAAAGAACAAGCTAGATACTCCTTATCGTAACAATGAACTATATTATTACCCCTATGCATTTGTTTCTAGGAGACCATAGTATATTATTGATTGTTCTTACAGAAAAACCTCTATTGTAAAGGATCGAACTAATATGAAACTTACAGTTGATTTTAATAAGCCAACCCAGGCTGCAACTATTTGCAATATTGTGCTAATAAGCCAAAGAAAACTAATTTATGATGTTAAAAGTGAAAGAATCACCGAAGCTGACTAGTACGCAAACATTTTTGGTTATTAGTTTTTAATGAGTCATTTCCCATTAGAAACATTTATTTTAAAGATTCAATAATTAAAAACAAAATATGAATGGCATACATGAATACAGCATCAGTCCATGCAGTCTAACAAACATTATGAATGGTGGTGATCATATATATATTTCATAGTTTCACTCCTTTTCAATTTTGTAGAGTCCCCATCGTAGTGTATTAATACCATCTTTAAGAATAAATCTTTTGTCATCTTCGGAACTTAATGCTTTTTTTTTCTCAACACTATTGTAAACAGTTTATGTTTATTAGTTCTTATGAGATTCATACTTTTGTACAACACTTCTTTTCCAAACAAGCACTTTTGCTCTTTTCTTTATATCACCTTCCACATTTAAGGCATACATTTTGGCTCTTAAACCAATAAATTCTTCCATTATTTTCCCATTACATTCATCTTTCATTTTGCCTATAATTTTCTTATTTATTTGTGACATGTTATATATATATATATATAATTTTTTTAATAATCACTCAATTCAAAATGATTGATCATTTCATTAATGTCACTGTAGAAGTCTGATGTTTTTATACAATATATGTATTAGTCAGTATCTTGATAGCACAGTTCAATATTTTCCCCATACTTTGGTTTCATCACATTATAGTGAAAATCGTACATTAAGGTCTTTGACAAGTCAAGTATGCTCATTCTAACATAAATGGGCTTCTTAAAGCACAGCTTTGTTTTATTCATGTTAACTGTGACCAAAGAGTCAGTAGATATTGTTCTATTTTTAAAATTTGGTTTAGCTACTAATTTATCCACTTACTTGCTGCTTGTGCACAACCGCGTATCCACTCTGTTTATAATGTTCTCAATTTTTTTTACCGAATACAGAGTTGTTCATTAGTTTATAGAAGTACTTTTCAAAATCATTAGATGCCTTCGTTCGCATATTTGTGTTTAGATCAATATAGGACTTGAGCCAGTCTGATTGGTCAAACTCCAGAACTCTATGGATCTTCTTCAACTTCATTCCGAGGGACAGATATTGCTTAAGATTTACGTAGTGCAGTACATATTTTTCTTTGTCATAGAGGGTAGTTAATAGTTTCGGATTTTTCGAGCCTTCGGGAATTCTATTCTCTGGAGCAAGTAGTAGATATTTGCGGAGGTTGTGTAGTTCATGTTAATACTCCAAATCAACTTCCAATATATAGCCTTTTCTGGGCATCATATCGAATTTTTGTCACATCTATTTTTGTATTTCTCCACTTAAACCCACCGTAAGTTAAATACCGACTAATAGCCCATNCAGAACTCTATGGATCTTCTTCAACTTCATTCCGAGGGACAGATATTGCTTAAGATTGACGTACTGCAGTACATATCTTTCTTTGTCATAGAGGGTAGTTAATAGTTTCGGATTTTTCGAGCCTTCGGGAATTCTATTCTCTGGAGCAAGTAGTAGATATTTGCGGAGGTCGTGTAGTTCATGTTAATACTCCAAATCAACTTCCAATATATAGCCTTTTCTGGGCATCATCTCGAATTTTTGTCACATCTATTTTTGTATTTCTCCACTTAAACCCACCGTAAGTTAAATACCGACTAATAGCCCATNTCGAATTTTTGTCACATCTATTTTTGTATTTCTCCACTTAAACCCACCGTAAGTTAAATACCGACTAATAGCCCATCCATTTAAGTTATTGTCATCCAGGTATGCCAGATAAGAGGCTTCAACTTTGCCATCATAATCATTCATGTATTTATTATTTTATTGGCATACCTCTTGCAACATTGTGATATTCCAACACGAATACCATTTCAATCATTAAATAATGTTGTAATCCGTTAGTAGTTCTAGTTCTGTTTTAGTATGTTTGAGCATAGCATCCCACACCAGCCCTGGTGTTGTGAAATACCATCCAGGATCTAGCTTATATGTTTTGAGACATACATTTCTAAAGTTTTCTCTAATATCACCCAGTAAAATACATCTGTTTTGTAATAAAACTGAGTATACTCTGCTAAAGATTTTATGTTGAAAGTTTTCCACACCTTTTTTTGCAAACTTGTAGGCTTCATTTGTAATATTACATTTGTTGAGTTTGTTGTAAAATGCATCTATATTAGGTAGTGATGTCTCACAAAATTTTTCAACACTATCCATGTAATCATATGGGTAAATGCCTTTCCTTATAACAACATCTAGGAGTTCATTGGAAAAATGCTTACTCGTTTCCCGGAATTGACTTCTGGAAATATTTCTAGAGAGATTATCGATGCTGCGAGACATAAATTTAAATGAGTCAATAAATCTTAGATTTACGCCCTCACATACATGTTTAGTGAAAGAAATATATCTTTTTTCGTTGTTGGGAATTAGGTAAATTTTATTTTCATCGGTGCCAAACTCCTTTACAAATAAATGTGTGTAATATCCAGATAGATTGTGTATAAACATAGGAACAAAACATGGATTTCTATAGGATAAGTTAAAATCTTTGTTTGCGGCTCCTCTAAATTTACCTGTAAGGTGGTCATGGTCTCTCACAGAGCCTCCATCCAAAGTTTTTTTTCACATAAATGACAATGGGTATCATAACCAATTTGTTCTTTCTTGGTCCAGGGAATCATGGGTTTTTCATTTTTGTAGATATCTCCTATTGCCTTTGCTTCCTCCATTAACATCTTGACGAAAACCCTAGATGCATCAGATCCTTCATACGTTACTGGTGCCTTATAGTCTCCATGTGCATATTTTATATAGTAACAGAAACTAATAGGCTCACGTTTTTCATACAGCTTCGTGTAGCAGTCGTCGTGATTTGGTTGGTAAGTTTCGATTTTAGTTAACAAACACTCAAAATCAGCATATATTACAAAAGGAACTCTCAAAGANTGCTTCCTCCATTAACATCTTGACGAAAACCCTAGATGCTTCAGATCCTTCATAATTTACTGGCACCTTATAGTCTCCATGTGCATATTTTATATAGTAATAGAAACTAATAGGCTCGTGTTTTTGATACGGCTTCGTGTAGGAGTCATCGGGATTTGGTTGGCAGGTTTAGATTTTTGTTAACAAACACTCAAAATCATCATATATCACAAAAGGAACTCTAAAAGAATAATTTTTGTTTTTGAATCTTAGAATGTAATTTCCTTTATGTGGAAGTTCAACTCTCATTCCATCATGATCTCTACAGTCTTCTTCGTGAGCATTTACCTCGCTTTCAGAGTAGAAGTGTTGCAAGCATCTATCACATATGTATATTTTATGCCCATTCCTTGTCACCTGTGACCCAATAAGTTTCGAAAGACTTTTTATCCAGCAGTAGTGGTCATTCTTTTCATCATTGATGTAGAGTTGGTTAATATGCTTATCCGCCTTATTTTTTTTAATTTTTGATGAATAGATTATGTATTCCTTATTGTCCTTGTTTAATTTTTCCTCATATGAATAAACATTAATTGATAACCCGCTTTTTTTCTCAAAGGTCGGTATGCTATCCAATTTCATAGGAAATTCCAGTCCCTTAAGTGCTTCGTCAAACTCATGTTCATGATCCAAATACTTGTTCACTCTTAGGGGGTCCTTTTGTGCTGGATGTATTGCTGATATAATAGCCCACAAAAAGGCATTTTTGATCATTGTTCTTTACATTAATTACTGCTTTATTGGTGTTGATTTTTTCTCGAATATCAATATAAGAGCTACCCTTAAATGGAACATATTTATTTATTCGCACCTCTAGATTGAATATCCTACTGAGCACCCACTGAGAGCTTTTTGCTTCAAATGCACCCATCTCAGCTATGACTTTCAATATGCTAGATGTATATTATTTTTCTAGATTAGTTATTTCCGTATAATTTAGTTCTTGGTTTTAAAAGAGTGTTCTACATATTAGATATTGTCACCAGTTCCTCTTTTATACTCAGTGAAAAACTTCATGTTCACTTTGAGGTCCATTGATTTAAAATTTTTATTAATTATGCTGGTGACAGGTCCTTTCATATCGTTTAGGAAATGATTTGGGTGTTTGTATGCATTCACATTCTTTACAGAATAAGTCTTGATCCTACTTTTAAAGGCTTTTTCAATTTCTTCTACACTGAATCTGAGTGTGTATTTGTGTACTTTGCTCCTCAAGTGACTTTTTATGAGCGATTGTTTGTAATAATTATGTCCACATGCTCCACAATGATCTTGCTTATCTTTTCCTTTGTGCAATCTACTTCTCAGATGACTTTTTATGAGAGATGGATTGTAATAGTGGTCACAAGTTTCGCACTTGACAAACGGCTGTCGGGGTTTCTTCTTCTTTCTTTTCTCAAAAACATCAATCTTTAATTTATATTCGTTCCAATCATTACCAGTTGCATTAGCCTTTTTCATTGCCATGGTTGTCTTCGTATAATTAGACATCAGTTTATTTTTATTTGCATTCATATTCATTTAGTATACATTTTAATTTCTTTCAATCCAAAAAAGTCTCGCTGCTAGTCATTTGTCTAAACACCTTTTTCTGAACGCCTTTTTCTAAACGCAACATTTTTGCGTTGCGCGTGCCTGCGCTCGTATCAACATTTTCTATCTATGGTTATTTTTAATCCATTAGTTTTTAAAAGTGGGTTGAAAACGGATGGGTATTTTTTAATCCATTAGTTTTTAAAAGTGTGTTGAAAAGGTTGCCTATTTTTAATCCATTAGTTTTTAAAAGTGTGTTGAAAAGGTATGCCTATTTTTAATCCATTAGTTTTTAAAAGTGGGATGGGTATTTTTAATCCATCAGTTTTCAAAACTGGGTTGACAACATATGGCTATTTTTAATCCATTAGTTTTCAAAAGTGGTTTGCGAATTGATGGATATTTTTTAATCCATTAGATTTAAAAAGTGGGTTGAAAATGTATGGGTATTTTTAATTCATTAGTTTTTAAAAGTGGGATGGTTATTTTTAATCCATTAGTTTTTAAAAATGGGATGGGTATTTATAATCCATTAGTTTTCAAAACTGGGTTGAAAACGAATGGCTATTTTTAATCCATTAGTTTTCAAAAGTGGTTTGAAAACGTATGGTTAAAATCTATGGTGGCCCAGTACCTGGGGTCGCATCGGCATTTTATATCTACTATCGTGTCAAGGTGACTGTTTCTGATTTTAGTTATATGTTATCTACTTTTTTAGGTTTAATATAAAGTATGTGTCTACTCTGTGTCTGTCATTTTATCGATATATGCTAGTAACATACTGCACACAAATACTCTTAACACCAGTAAACTAGCCTGTAAGCTTTGCGTGAAATTATTTCGACTGACTTTTTTAATCGAAGCAGGACGGTTTCATTTCANTTTTTAGGTTTAATATGAAGTATGTGTCTACTCTGTGTCTGTCATTTTATCGATATATGCTAGCAACATACTGCACACAAATACTCTTAACACCAGTAAACTAGCCTGTAAGCTTTGCGTGAAATTATTTCGACTGACTTTTTTAATCGAAGCAGGACCGTTTCATTTGACTTGGAAACATTTATCACGTTCGTTACAAGTAAGCGAACGTCGCAAAACGTTTTTCGAATGCCTAGCATTTTCTGAATTTCCTTCACAGCGGGGTGTTAAAAGCCTTCCCGTGTGAGGTGTGAGGTTATGCAAGTGATAACCACACTGGATTCTGATAACCACTCTATCAGTANGCGGGGTGTTAAAAGCCTTCCCGTGTGAGGTGTGAGGTTATGCAAGTGATAACCACACTGGATTCTGATAACCACTGTGTCAGTAAATTAAGTAACTAAAACGCCAAAACGTTTTGTTCACACTTGTTGAAAACCAGATAGGTAGCAAAATCCTACTTATTTATTTACACGCACTATAAGAAATGTTTCGCAAATTTACCACATCATATAATGAGCGAGTACGGATGAATGGTAAGTTTTTTTTCCATACAGCTACGGTAGATTTCTTACATTTGTACATGAAAGAGTTAAATGCCTAGTAAAATTCCCTCATGTATAAAGTAGAATTTCTATATTTGCAGCGTCATGAATGGTAATTCACCGTACTACGTAAAGGTTAAAATCTTTTATTACATTTTAGAAAGTTTACAGAAAATAATTGACACCGTGCTTTAGTAGAGAAAATCTGGAACAGAGAAATTCACGCATTTTCACACTAACAGCACGTCCAAATATTGTTAAACGTTACACCCTGTATCAACATATGTACAAATGTACCAATAACTTAATGGCAGCGCGTGCTTACGTCACCAAACTGTAAGTAGGGCTTCAAAAAAATATCTTTCTTGAAACATTACTCGGCGTGCCTGATTGATATCAGTTTTCGAATAATATATATGAAATTTTTTACGTGCGAAGTCTGTTTTACTTTTGTTTCTAGAGAATATTAAAAAAAATAAAAATTACAAAACACGAGCGTTTTCTCAGTTCTCCCTTGAGGAAAGTGATATCAGCATTCACAATGTAATATTATGACATAAAATTTTTAGGTCACTACTGGAGGTATTGTATAGGCGGGGTACTGACGGAAAGACTGCACAACAGCTCAGTGTCTTGTACGTAAATACTATGTATGATGCTTGTGGCCGCGCTTGGGTCGGTCTTAGCGACCCAGTTATTCTAGGTCTGGGCCACTCAAAATACAAAATTCCACTTTTAAGAAAATTCATCACACCTGCTAATATTCAAGTGTTCACTTACAATTTGCGTGATGGCTTGCATAATACCTCACGCGCGAAGGTTAATTATTGTCAAATAAATATAAAATATCGCAATGTTTATTTTTAGAATATTTTTATTGCTAATCAAAATACCTTTTTTTCGAGCATATTTGGACACTTTTTCTACGAAGTCCAGTTAGATATGTTTGTATTTGGTTCACTAGAAGCATTGTTACAAACTCAATAAAAATATTTCTCTCTTTATCTCCCAGGGTATTCACTGAAATTTTTGAGAAAATTGATTATTATAAAGGCCCTGCCTTGCATATCTCACNTTTATTGCTAATCAAAATACCTTTTTTTCGAGCATATTTGGACACTTTTTCTACGAAGTCCAGTTAGATATGTTTGATTTGGTTCACTAGAAGCATTGTTACAAACTCAATAAAAATATTTCTCTCTTTATCTCCCAGGGTCTTCACTGAAATTTTTGAGAAAATTGATTATTATAAAGGCCCTGCCTTGCATATCTCACAGCAGAGTAATGGAATGTGTATAAAATGCCGGAACTAGATGATGCGAGTCAGATAATTAGTAGTGAAAGAGGAAGTGGGTGTATATCGTTAGCTAATGTAGTGTAGTGTTGCTGTTCTTGGTCGTGACATCCGCAGAAGAGTCCGCCGCCGAGCACAAGTGAAACATTATTGCGTGTGTTGAATCCTCTTAATTGGTAAGGTTTATTCTAGTGAGATTAAGTACAAAAAGAGATTTCTTGTGGGAGAGTTTCGCATAGGGGAAACTTCCGCCGCTAGGTAAGTAGTGTTCCAAAAGTTAAATAAAATTTTAATCTACATGAATGATAAAAGATAAGGATTTTACTTAGTTACGAAGGGGGTTTTTTTTTTTTTTACAATTATTGCAATTATCCTACTTTTTAAAGTAAGAAATAGAGAACATTTGGTACACATGCGACACTAGCGCTTAACTCGTGGCAAAGATTTTTGGTGGCTAATTTTTAACATTGATCTTCCCAACCTGAGTATAAGTAACCTTAGCTGAGGTTATTTCGCACGGCTGATACAGTAGGAGAAAAGGGAGATGGCGACACTCAAACGCGCACAAAGTACCTCGTTGGCTCTACCAGCCAAATTTCGGACCTGACATGCTGTCGTGCAATCGTGCAGCATGCATTACATTTAAAGCTTTTTTCTAACGGAACTATAAAACGTGTCACCACTATGCTTACCTATGAAAAATAAAACATACTCCAAGACGAGGACGTAATGGTACTTTGTAAATACATCACGCACGCTATGAATATTATTTTGAATCCCTTCAACGTAATTAAAAACATGTTATAAAAACTGCTGTATCTGAAAGTATAATACTATCCGGACACGAGTAAAACTACAATTGGCGCTTGTATTAATTTTTTTCTGTGCACTTGCTACCTATATAATTATAAATTTGTCCGGTTAGAGTAGCAAACGTACACACAGCAGGGTAAGAAGAGCCTACGGCCGTACCGCCCTCGCAAGCCTGTGATCTTCTAATCGCCGTGGTTTAACAAGCACCAGACGTGGTCATTACTTGCACAGGTGACCGCCAGGGACCGCTGCGTAGCAGTTGGTAACAGAACCCCCAGGCAACCGTGAAGTTATCCTAACTCTTAGGTACGAGGGTGAGCACCTCGGGCCAGGAACTCCGTTCAACAACAAACGTAATGTTAAGTTACATCTTTTCTTTCTGCACGACAAGAACTCTACACGCTAGTTCAGTGGCCTGCGCTTAGCGGCGATGGCGCACTTGATGCGCGTGGCAGTATCGCTCTTATCGCTTCTCGCCTCAAACGCGGAAAACAGCTCCAGGAGGCGAGCTCAGTTGGCTACAACGCCGCAGCCTACTTTGCGAGCGGTGCCGTGATCTAAACCAGGCTTGGAAAGGATGTTTATGACTGTTGAGTTTTACTTGTTAGGTTTAAGTTAGTACGTGAACCGACCCTGATAATCCTCCTGACGTAAAGAGGAAGTTTAAATAAGGAGCAAGTTAAACTTATAAAAATTTTGCCCCGTCATTTTATTGTTGGGAAGTTTTACGAAAACTTGCAGTCTCCTAGACAAATTTGCAAATATTCTAGTAGTAGATTTTAAGATATAGCAGAAGGAAAATGCCGATTATGACTAATTTTAAGTGCTTCATAATAATGATTGCAATGTGTGAGTTATCTTGAAATTCGTATCCCGTAAAAGTATGAAGTTTCAGAACTGTTATTTCGAAAACAGGACGAGAATGACTGCAGCTCTTTCCTTTAAAAACATGTAANAAGTATGAAGTTTCAGAACTGTTATTTCGAAAACAGGACGAGAATGACTGCAGCTCTTTCCTTTAAAAACATGTAATTACTGTACACTGCAGGGCATTTCAAGCACCAGGCATAAGCTACACATATTTAGGCCAAACTTTGTAATCTGTGGAGGTCCATTGTGATTTATTCTTGGTTTTAATTATTCGAGCAGCAACATTCGAAAGTAGATATGTTCATTATAGCAATATACTACTGGCATTTCATCTGCCGTCTGATGGAAATCAGCGTATTTTGTATGCATGGAATATCATATTCAAGTAATATAGTCCAGTAATCGGTTAGGTGAATAACCCATAAAAAATAATTGAAGCTTATTTGCATTTTACCCCCAAGAAAGAAGTTGCTTTGGAGAAAAAATACTTAGTCGGTGCGTTTGTACGCGCGCTAGTGCGTTGTTCCCAAGTCTTTTGAACTTATCTACTGTTTCCGACCCAAATTGGTACTTAAACCCATCACTCGGGAAAGTGGGCTTTCCTAATTTTCTCTTTTCTTATCCTAGTTGTATGTAATAATTTATATTTTCCCCTTTCTCGAAGATGACAGGAATCAAAATGACAAAATATGTCAAAAAATCACATCACTACAAATAAACTTTCAGTGTTAGATGTTGCCAACTACAATAAATCATAGTTGCTTTTAACTGTACGCGAACTCTTCCTTCGCTGTTTATATATTTATATCACTGTGTTGGGCAACTACTAATTAAAAAAATGTAATTAGAAAAATTTATAGTAAATGTGCTATTGGAATTGCCTGTTTTACTCAGGAAATATGTAACCACGGCAAAACAGAATACACCGGCATTAACACAGACGGGAAAATTTTCCGTCCCCTTTTTTGTGAGACTTATGTTTAAATACTTTCAAGAATTACTAAAGATTCCATACCCTCATTTTAGATTATCATAATTATTCTTTATTTATGCCCTGCTAATATATACACGGTCTGGTTCCCGTGAAATGTCAGTTGACAAAATAGGTTAGCCATTGCTATTGCGAATTCTTTGCTCGGAACAGAGACAACGGGAGAAGGGCACATTTCGTGGCTAAGAGTACAGAATTCTAATATAACTCACTTCATTAATGCAGCAATGTATTTATGTTGTACTTTATCGCTAGTTATCTTAGAACAGCTTTTGTAGCACGACAAATATCATCGGTGTGTAAAAGAAAAGGTAATGAATAGATCAAACCGTCTCTTCGTTCAGGTTCTGCCGAAAGTTGGTTGAAAATTGGCGAGTTTTCAAATTACGGAAACAGCAAAGGAAGTTGGAAGAATAACTTCGTTTCCCTAATCTACCCAAATAAAAATATGTTGACATAAGATTTTGGTTGAGTAGTGCCAACAGATACAAAACAGTTGCTATAGCAAATAATAATCGTTGAAAGCATATTTTTGTGTCTACGGAAATTCGTAGTTAATTTATATATTTTGTTGTTAAAAGACAATCTGTTATTCATATCATAAGATTTCTTTCACCTAACCGTATATGCGGTAATATCAGCTACACATATGTTGGCGCTTCTGAACAAGTAATATGTTATTAGAACGACTCCTCCAGGGAAGATGGACAATATTATGAAGTAAGAATATTTAAGATGGAAATGTGAGTAATAAAGACTTTTTTTGGGACACTGTGACTACTGGTATAATAGCCCCAAGTACTGGACATAAATTACTATGTAGTGAACCACGTTTGCGGACCATACAATTTATGTGATGATCGAGTATACTTGGTGGCATGATATTACTGTTAGGGCCTACATCAAAAGTGTTTAAAAGAAGCCTGNTACCCAAATAAAAATATGTTGACATAAGATTTTGGTTGAGTAGTGCCAATAGATACAAAACAGTTGCTATAGCAAATAATAATCGTTGAAACCATATTTTTGTGTCTACGGAAATTCGTAGTTAATTTATATATTTTGTTGTTAAAAGACAATCTGTTATTCATATCATAAGATTTCTTTCACGTAACCGTATATGCGGTAATATCAGCTACACATATGTTGGCGCTTCTGAACAAGTAATATGTTATTAGAACGACTCCTCCAGGGAAGATGGACAATATTATGAAGTAAGAATATTTAAGATGGAAATGTGAGTAATAAAGACTTTTTTGGGACACTGTGACTACTGGTATAATAGCCCCAAGTACTGGACATAAATTACTATGTAGTGAACCACGTTTGCGGACCATACAATTTATGTGATGATCGAGTATACTTGGTGGCATGATATTACTGTTAGGGCCTACATCAAAAGTGTTTAAAAGAAGCCTGGGTTGTACGTTATTTTTTAAATCCACGTGCCTCGCGTCTATTGTGCACAAAGTAGATAATACGTAATGCGGAGTCAGCTGGGTGTGACGTAGACCTCAACATCAGCTGTAGTACTCTCGTACTGCTGCAAAACACTTGTACATAATAAGCACTTGAAACAATATACTCTCTAAGTTGCACCACTTAGTAACTGCCTCTCGTCTCATATAGACTAGAATGGTTTCATTACACTGCCAACTGTTACTTAATTAAGAAATAATGTCGGTTTGATAACCTTTGTATGTATCTTACTGGTTTTAATTACTGAAAGGAAACAATAACAACAATTAAATAAAAAATAGATTTAATCAATTANTACTGTTACTTAACTAAGAAATAATGTCGGTTTGATAACCTTTGTATGTATCTTACTGGTTTTAATTACTGAAAGGAAACAATAACAACAATTAAATAAAAAATAGATTTAATCAATTATTCANAATTAAATAAAAAATAGATTTAATCAATTATTCAAAGTTGTTATCTAGGCTAAATTAATGACTATTAGCTAGGTAGTACAGAATATAAAATGTAATAATTTGCCATTCAATGAAAAAGTTAATATACAATTTCTGTTTGTCTTTTGAATTTTTTAGAATGAATTTTTGGTAAAATTCTTAATTTATTTCACCTCTATCCCGAATTCTCATTTTAATGGTTTATCCTGCTCCAGTTCAGAGTTGNAACCTTTTTATGGAAATTACATAACAGGAAATGATATCGACATGGAACTGTCAAGTCATTACATCAATTCCAAACGAGACATCAATGGTTCATATATGTTGTCAAGCTCCATTGTCATTTTACGACTTATAAAAAGTCACTTGTGCTGAGAGCAGTTATATGGGATGTTTTTGCACATCTCAGGAGTGGCTAGTAGTCATTTCTGGTCAGCTACATGATGTTCGAGCTAATTCTTCAGCATTTGTAACTCACTTGCTACTAATATAGCAAGACTAAATATCGTGGTAACAAACCAAAAAATGTTTTAACAAAGGGTTATTTATGTTTACATTTCTTGCAAACTTGATTTCTGGCTGTCATTATTTCGTCATATCTTGGTTATATGATATATTCTGGGCAACATACATGCCTCGTAACTTAAAAATAATCACACAAATATTTTAATGGACTATTCGTTTATGTATATTGTAATACTGCTGAGTATGGTACAGACTTCTTGAAACCTGCAGTGTAGAAGGGAGGGGAGACCCACAAAACAGCTTACTCGGCGCCTATCGTAACATGGCCAATNTCTTGAAACCTGCAGTGTAGAAGGGAGGGGAGACCCACAAAACAGCTTACTCGGCGCCTATCGTAACATGGCCAATTGCCTCATCGGCGATTAGGGGATTTGGGTAGGAATAGTGTCCAGCAACTTGTGGGATTATTAGTTCGTCGGAGGATGCGATGATGTGCGGATCGCCTTCGCCTGGCTTCTGCAGCTGCGATTCTACGGCTTTTGACATCAAATAGGAGTGACCGAATGTCTTCAGCCAAGACGCCTTCAGATTTTCTCAGAGCCATCGGGGTCCTCGACAGTGTCATCGGCTCTATTTGACTCTGGGTCAGCGGAACCCAAGATACCACTTCAGTTTTGGTAGCAACTATGCCATTGACCGAGATGCCGGCATCTCCAACTATAGTCCTATATACCACATACTTTTGGTAAGGCATCAATGCTGCTATTGTTGTTCGCTATTTGCTTGTTCCTGCACTGCAGAGTGCCATGCAAGACTAGAATGCTAAAAACGCACATAGCTGCTACTGAGCAATGCGAAATGTGGAGAGCTGGGTGTTCTAGGTGAAAATATACTGCATCGTCTCAAGGATTGCAAAGAATCGACTGTCACTGACTGGGGCATATTGTATATCATCACGAACATGTGGTTATGTTCCGTCTGCTTCTTCTCCTTGGGTGAGCCACCCACGTATCTGGCAGGGAAACACTGAGAAAAAGGTTTTCTTGAATGAAACAAAGTTTTTTTGGAGCAACCAAATTAATTGATTGTGCAGGGGTATTGCAATATTTTGTTGTTGTAACCAAATGGTTTTGTTGTTATTATGTGGTTGTCCCAAAGTATAAGATTTGGTTGGCGCAACTAAAGATTTGTTTATACCTACGCACATTGAACAGTTTCGGTTAATATAAAAAGAAGTTGGAAGCCCGACCAAGACGCTAAACTTAATCGTTTGTGCCCTAGAAACCTCATCTGAAGCAACTGATGAGGAAATATGAATGTTTTTAATTACATACATTTAAATTACTTGACAGGGTGCACACATAAATATTTCAAGTTTTACAGATTTACTTTTTAGTTTGTGTTGAACATGTTTTATCAGGATGATTATACCATTAATAAGCATCAATAAATGCACTAACTACTACTATTACAATCCTATTGGTCGCAAAAAGTACAAAGAAACTCTCGAACAGTATTGTCAAACGAAGGCAATCAAATGAGCTGGCAAAATAGTATATACAGTTGATTCAATGAAATATTTTTTTGGCAGTTTAATTAATTTTAGCCCAGCATAGAGGTTTTCTTTAATCAGGCGTCTATTTTTTAGATGAATAAAATTAATTTTGTTGCTTTTCAAGTTTGGTTTACTCAGCAAAATATTTTGTTGGGGAAATATATATATTTTTGGCCCTATACAAAAGAGAATTTTGTTGGTTGGAATAAACCTTTCTCTAGGCGCATGCGATTTTTCTACTATACCATCAAGACATAATCAGTTTCGTTTATATGGTAAGATCTTTGCTTCCAGCTTCAATTCAAGTCATAAAATTGCTAAGTGCTACAAGATTCCTTGGCGTGTATATTGTCTACGCAACATGCGAGGCGCTCCTCTCGACAGCAGTAATAGCTTGTACATACATATAAGAACATGGAGTGGTTTTATATCTTGTATAGTGATGATTCATTGCTGCGAATGCCGCCGAGAGTTTACTTATACCAACAATATGACACGTGCCATGAACCGTGTCAGTGTTCGTTCAATCAGACCAGCAAATCTCATTGCTGTGATAAATGTGACTGGTTTCTTCCACGCAAGGACAAGTGAGTAGGCCACCGATGCGGACATCGAGCAGTGAATTCGCTGCAAATTGAAGNTGGTTTCTTCCACGCAAGGACAAGTGAGTAGGCCACCGATGCGGACATCGAGCAGTGAATTCGCTGCAAATTGAAGATTTAAATAATGCCTTTTTATGCGAATTTTAGAGAGTAAATGTTTTAATAACGTGTTTATTTTGTGTGGGGAAATGTACTTGTTATTTGTACGTAAGAGTATACATAATTAAATCTGTATATAACTGAAATAGAATAATATAAATGTATTCTTCATTGTATACTTAATATGATTTTCCCCACAATGAAAAACTTCAGAACTGGTGAATTGTAATATTTGTAGTAAAAATGTTGGTTCAATAAAATGTTATAAACTTAGGGATTTATTGAAAGAGATTACTTTGTAAGGATTATGCAACATTCGCTGTATAAATTTGAGTAAGAATTTAAAAATAATCGGATTACTTTAGCTATTTTATAAAATAATGTCTTAAAAATTAAATAAAATGGGTTTATAAATTTAAAAAACGTTTAATTTTATATTTTCCCCCCATACTTCATATACGTTTACAACATTGAGTGCAAAGAGGTGAATTTTACATAAAATAACTATATATAAATATATATATAATTTGAAATAACCATGTGTAATGAAAGCGCTAGATCATTTGTAATTTACACGTAGGTGTAAATAAAAAAATTAAATTAAATTAAAATGGTCGATCTTTCATTTGGTGAGGCTTGGTACAAATATGGCCGCCAGCCTGCGGGAAAAATTTGTAAGTCACTATCGCGGCCTTGTAAATTCAACACGGCTGTCATCCAACTAGAATCAGAGAGCATAAAAATCTCACCAATTTGGTTCTCAATAATTTTCTTAGTGTCCTGGTAGTGCGGTGTAAAATACACAGGGCAAGAACTGACATAATTATACTGTTGTGTGTATGAATTTGTCACGTTGCAACTGTTATAATTTTTCAAGTAAATTTACAAAGGAGAATCCAGATGTAGGACACTGAGTTTGTGACTCAAAACCATAAAAAAATTATTTTTATTCTGACCCATAAAAAAATTGGGTACTTAAGCTGGATGAATGGAGAACGTTTATAAATGCGCTGGTAAAGCAGATAAAGGCAAAATAAATAAATTAAAATAGAAGACAGTAAAAAGAGGAATATTTCGTTTCTTGCCAAAAAAGGAAAAATTATCAAAAAGACTGGCAATCTAAAATAAAAAATTTTCTTGGGCTAAAACTCTGTAATGGAGTTCGAACATCAACATTAAATAATTTGGGGACATACACATTAAATAATTTTGAATGGTAAATTCTACTTCAAAGAATGTATAGGAACACTAGACATGAACTATCAGATGTTGTTCAACAACAGACTCGAACCATAGAAGTTAGGCTGCCACTGGTGAAAATACTTGCACCCCTTGCTTTAATATATACAACCAAACATCTACCGAAACGCCGAGTCGACCGTAAGCAAGTGACCCACCTTCTTATGCCCCATTTAAAATATATCGTCATAAAACATACAAAATTTACTAACTTCAATATTTGCAGGGTTCCCCGAATCACTACCAAAGATGACCTAAGGTCATATCCTATGAATAAGATTAAATAGACAACAAAGTTGACAGTGTGGCCATAATGCTGCTGCATTATTTAGTCTCCCTTCGGGTTTGGAGACACTCGCCGATTCTATTCGGAAGTCGTACTGCTATTGTATTCTCTTCTGAGGCAAATCGGTTTCCAGCTGTTGTGACTGTCCTCAATATTCTGTAGTTCGGCACCAGGTCGACGTTGATGTCCGAGCTGATCCCACACATGTTTCATCGGGGAATTCGATGACCACGAGAGTACCTCAACATGACGTAGGGGTTCCATAGTCGCGTGTGCCGTGTTTGGAAGAGTGCTATCTTGTTGAAAAACTGTACTAGGGTTCTCCACACCTTTATTCCAGGAGTAATTTTCTACAAGGCAATCATCGGTGGTGACGCAGAATCGAGATTCATAGGTGAAAATGGTGTGATGTCATTCGTGACCACTCTATGCCTCCTGGTTATGGCACCACTACAAACACCTCCGTCTCTGCTCTGGTGTTAACTTTAGCCTATGCATGAAACGGTGGACATTCAGTCCGGCTTCCACCACTCCTTCTCGGTGCTATTGTTTGCTGAACTAAATCGGCTGGGCAATAAGATGAACAACTGTTTATGCTAGCATTCAAAGTTGCCTCTGTGGTCGAGGGCGCTAATATTTTATCCCCGGTTCACGAGATTATGAAAGGAACTCCTGTCAACAATCACTACAACCATGCCAACGGTTACACGTCGCGCGACTGTTCTGTGAAATACTGTAACTAGGTTAATAATTGGATCAGATTTACCGGGAGACTGGAAGAGTGTATATTTCCGTCCCGCAATAGAATGGTGACCAAAATAGGTACCCTTATTATGTCCAGAACCACTCAGAAACAATTTCCCACTCGTTCCAGGTTATGCTCTAATTAGCTGAATAATCACGCTGTTTGGGGGTGAAAGTTTAACTATTTTACCCGAAATAATTAAATGCGAACATCATAACTGACAGCGAAGACGAACATTATTAGAAATAATTGAGAGAACTCGAGATAGCTAGTCGCTACTATTCACCCTACCTACGGCAAAAACGATATAAACGGAATTACTTGTTTTTTTTTAAATTCAAATCGAATATCTGTAAAGACTGGCAATCATAATTAATTCAGCATCGCTACGCAGAAAACCTACGCTCTCCCACCACACTCTTCCCGGCCCCATTACAGCATTCTGTTTGTATAAAGAATGATCCTAGAAGAACAGGTCAAGACAAATGCCTATCTTCCCAGCCGAGTCTCTCACTGTCGATCTTGATCGCAGAAGAGGTGTGCGCTATCTATTCACATATATATCGTAACGGTTTCTGTAGGCCCTACTGCGAAGGCTTATATTTTCTTCGTAAATGTTGATAAATCGCATCACGCTCTTAGGAAGATCTTCAGATATACAAAATTCCATAGCAAATGAGTAACCATTTTTTTTCTAAATCATGTATTTTTTTAGCCTCAAGTTACCGAAAAGTCTTTTGTCAAAAATTGCGTGCCAACATATTTTGTAAACGTTATTTATGTTGCAGTATTCACATCTGTATTTACATAGCGTAATAAATAAACGTGCGTAAAAATGGGGAGGAAGTGAAGCCTAATAGAGGTTTTATTAGTTACTCTGCAGTGTGTTTTAGCATGATAACTTGAAGTAAGTTGCAAGTTGTCTCTGTTCTTAACTTCAGAAACCACAAAATATTACTGTATGGTTACACTGAATTATTATATTTGAACAAACACAACTTTGCCCTCCCCCCTTCCGCAAGATGGGCGCTCTGAGTTATGTTATTTGCAACATGGTTTTCTATTGTCTACCTGTCCAGCGAACAAAACCATCTCGTCGAAGATAAAGTTAGGTAGGCGTTCAGATCATGTCTCAAAACGAAAGTATGCTCTCTCTCCCTCCCTCTCCACGAACGAGGACCGAAAGTCGCGTTTAATATTAAGTTTTCCTTCCGGATTGAGGTGTATAGAAGAAGCGAAGATGAATTGATCGTGGACTAAAAGTAGGGTAGTGACATCTTTCGGCAATTGCGCGACGTAGGGAACAAACGTTACACGAGAAATAAACAGTTTTTTTTAAGCTACCATTTCCCATTTCTTCCCTTACCAAATCAAAAATCTCTGCCTTCCCATACATTTTTATCATCCAATAATTTTAATGTTTTCTCCAATTTCGCGCTTACAAAAACTGTACTTTTATCTCGGGTCAGACGTTTCAAATTTCCTTTTTACTAGACAGAATTACCATTGTAGCTTATAATTTTCTTGTAACAAATCTTAAAAAAACTACTCCACCGTAGTGCAAATATGCGAACAATGTACTTCCAAAATGGTGGCATTTGTTTTGCTCTCACTCCCAGTACACTTCTGTCACAGTGTTTAGTTATCTTCCGTTCCGGATTATACACTCCAGTCCAACTTGCTGACAGGACTGGCTTACTCACTCCAGTCCTACTTCAGTCCAGTCCGGGTGTGTTTAAGATACAGTTTCAACCGGGATCCCTCAGTTTACTCCATGTTCAATCCGAAATTGAAATGTAGTATTAGGTTATAACTCTGGCGAGATGTTCCGTCTTATTCGCTGTGAGGATGCTGTGCAGTCCGTTATGGGGCCCCGTAGGATTCTAGAATCTGGGCGTTCACCTGTATGTTGTTAATGTCCGGAACTAGGCGTAGTGCACCTTCCTCTTTCTCACACCTTTGCTTAAAATTTGCTATATGAATACTTATCGTAGTATAACCAGCACAGAATCTGATCATACGAATTTTACGAGAATGTAGAAGATTTTTATTTAAGGCTGCTGCCTACTGAGGAGTTGTGTGTGTGGGACAAATATCGGCGAAGCTCTACGGCCGACGGCGGCCGGCGCATGTAAAGCGATATCGTCTCTATGCGTAAAGTTGTGAACTCGCGCGCAGTGTTCACCTCGTGCCACTGAAACTCTGGGGCTTTAAGCTGCGACCTTATCATTTTATTGGACGCGATAGTGTAGCAAAGTCCAACCCACGCCTCTATCATAATTTCGCATGAATCCGGTTTCCATATTTTTTTTTAGAAACGGCAGTCTGAAAAGGCAGTTTTCAGCCATGTTTCAGGGCATAAAGATTGAAACTAATATTCCTATCTCACTTATTTAAGGAATCTAACGTTTAACATAATATTTCTTTTGCAAGATTTTTTGTACATAAGTGGTGAAGTTTCGTGAATAACATAACTATAAAAATGCACACTCAATAATACTCGGAAAATATTATTCTTCAAATATGTTAAAATATTCATGGCGAGACTTCAAATTTGCTAATTTACTGCTGCAACACGTTGTGTAATGCCATGCTTCCCTCATAGAATGGCAAACTGAAAATTAAATGTGACCTGCAAGTTCATTTCTTCACAGGTAAGGGAGTTAGTAACCTAAATGTCGAGCATCCCAAAATACACTTCAATCGCCTTTATAGTCACCGATACTGTAAGATCAAATTTTCTATTTTCGATGATCATAATAACTAGTTAGTTCATGGGAAACAATAATGAAACTCGGAGATAATTCCTTGCCGTTCTTATTTCACGGATGACGAGGAGAGTCTGCGCACGTGGCAGCGTGCTGCATTCACATCAGCTCGACCACAACAGACTGCTCCGAGATGAATTTCTGCCTCGGATTTTTCCATTCGCAAACCCATTAAATGTTAATGCAGTTAGTTTGGCTTCTAACCAACTTTTATCATTTTCTGGATCAATGTTTCACAGCAATTTAAACTGCTGACGCCTGCGGCGTCCCTATATGTTATCCGTCCGTACTCNTAATAGCTCTACTTCTAAACCGGACTAGGTACCGGTAAATACATAACTTTTTTAAACGCCCTACAGTTGCCAAATGTGTTATGACCAAAAATGGTGATATCAATATTTAACCGCTCCAAAATTTTATGCTCTGATTTGGAACCATTAGCATAGAGTTTTACTGTAATCGGTTACGTACTTTCGGAGATACGGTAATTAGCGCCAAAAATATTAGAAAGGCAGCCACTTAAAGAAAATTGTATTCGGGTTGTTAAATAAACTGCTGATTCTGCTTAATTGCAGTACTTATTTATTCAATATAGTGGATGTCGATCCTAAAGTAACTGAGAAAAATACCTTAAAAGTTATGCGATTGCTTTACCTTATAAAATGGTGGAAGAGAAGTTTCCTTTACAAAAAATTATAGAATTGGTTGTTACTATTCTTATTTATTAATAGCGTCCAGTGGTTTTTGTATTTTGCTATTATCGTGAAGGCAACCCTGAAGCAATATAATAAGGTCATTAAGAAAATTATAACTTCTTCCACATAAATTGTATAAATTGGTCATGCTTTCAAAGACACTATGTTTAACTAAAAATCGATTAAATAAATATAAAAAAAATCTTGTGATGCGTTATAATTTTTAAGTAGCAAAGTTGTAATTAAGTACTACATATATACGAAAAGTATATCATACAAATGTGAGAAAAAACTATAAATTCAATTGTTCACATGTGGGAAGTAACCAAGAGAGCTCTATTGTCTATTTAATACATATAAGCATATATAAAGATACCTATTTATGGAAGATACACTGACAGCGCCGATTGGGCAAACCAATTATCCAAAACATTAGCCTAAAAATCAGTTTGTGGAAGTGAAGCTTAGAACAAATATTCCTCAGCAAATGTTCAAGCATTCGCTTGAAATGAGAGTGGAAAACACTGGGAACCTCTTCACCAGTTACCTACTGTTATCCCTGAATGCAGCTTGTTGTGATCGAAATCGTAATCTGCAGAAATAGAGTACACTTGTTAACCACATAAACAAAAACAGTCTGTTTTGAAATGTTAAATACCCATACATAAAATTGTCTTCATAGACTTTGGCGGATGCTGTATGGCTGAGATCGCTAAAGAGTAACCCCCAGGAGGTGACGAGGTAAGTGATGGTTCGAGTCCGACCTGTAGCCTCAACCAAACATTCCTGGACACCTATTGGTTCAGAGCACAGTGTAATCAGGAGTTGCCGTCGTCTTTAGTCCTTTTGTGCACGAATGTTTGACGTAAAGTTGTAATTTTGTCTTTTTCATGGACTTGATGAATTTAACAGCAATGCCACTAAATAATTGTCTCTGAAGTGACCAACTCTTCAGCTATATTCCTATAAAAATCGTGGGAGGATTGAGTTTTATACCCACGCAGATGTTCTCTGATATGGTTATCGTGTCGTTGATTTCTCTTCCCGGGACTCAGGAGTTTTTTTTAGAGACAAAAAATAAATAAAATGATCTGTCGGCGCCCGACTCGTCCGGCGACGCTAGTGGCGAATGGCGCGGAAGCTTAACTCGTTACAAAAAAAGAGAGTGAGGGAGAGCTTGGTCAAATCGGTTTGGTCTCGCAATTTGCAGACGACGTTGTATCCGCGCACACATAACCTCCCCGCCCGGCACCATCCCCCGCGCTCTCCCAACTAATTTGAGTTTATGACAAAGTCTTCTCCGCTTAGCAGTGAAGTGCACTTTCGCGCCTCCCATCACTTACAAACGACACACATCCAGTTCAATTTAATTTATTTCCCGAGGGCGAGCCAGAACCACCACTCAGGGACATTAAAATTACAAAACAACCGAGGACGGGGGGAAATAAAAAAAATAGCGTGATTGTGTTTCGGATGAAAAGATCTCTAAACAGGGCGGCTTAACCACACCACTTTTCCATTTTTTTATTGAAATCGACAGTTGTCGCCTCGCAAAACGCACGGTCGTTGAAATGTATAAAAGGTCTGAAGATAATTTATTATGCCCCGCACTGTAAACCCGCTGGTAAATATTAGTATGCCCAGTTATGGCTCGACCGTCCTCTTTTTATGTGTTTTTGATATATCGTTAAGTAGAATGGATGTGATGCGCATAAAATCACATTTTTTTAACGTTAAGGTTTGTCCATTATTGTAATTAAATGCGAATATTTATTTTTATATCTGACCGTGAGGGGTTTGCGGGTGGAAAAGAGGGAGGGGGAAGAGGATTTGTATTTCCGAAAAGAGTGGGTTTTGTATAAATTTTTTTTCTTTCCCAATAAATTATACATTTTTTTGTGGCCCTTGCTCCGAGCCCCACCCTCTTGCTGTATCGGGAAATGTGTATTGGATGAATTAGAGTTCCTGTTATGGTCGGTATTTATATGTTTTGATATTTCAAGTTATTGTGGAGCGCGCTCTTTCCCTCGCCGACCGGGGCACGCCATGCGAATAAACGATAGTGGAGATGCTTGGAGTGATCAATATTTGGCGAGCATTTCCAGCATGTTGTGCCCGGACAATGTGGCTCTCCGCTTCTGTCCGCCCGACAAGCGCGCCCAGGGGGGGGAGGGGTGTTTTTTATATTCCGATTCATATTTACGCTTGGGGTTTTGAATTGCGCGTCCGAACACACACGCACATATGCGCAAGGTACGGTGGCATTTATAGCGTTGTAGCCGCGACCTTAATGCCTCATTCTTTATCGCGTTCGCTCGGTCTGCAGTGATGGCCTCGCACTGGGGCGACAAAAAAAAGTTTAATTTGCAAAGGAAATGTGCCTGGCGACAGGGTAATGGGTTATTGTTCATCAGTCGCTGTGACTGGGAAGGATTAACGAAGTAGGCCTATTGTGGTAAGTAGAAGACGGAGCCAGAGTGAGGGAGAAGGTTAGCGGATGTAAGAACGTGTGAATGAATAGCGGACGATAACAGAAGATGTAGATCGGTAGAGAGAAAATGAACGGAGGATGAAATGTCAATAAAAAATATTATAAGAATGAGTTGTAAGCAAGGGGGTTCTAAGAAGACCTTGTACCAAGTAAGTAAAATAACATGAATATTCAGAGCATAATGGAAAGGTGAGTAGTCCTTAATCATGAAATTGGAAATTAATTTGTTTTATTTCATTTTTCCTTGAACAAAAAGTAGTGTGTTAGACATTTAACACACAGCAGAATTAATTTCTTCGCCACCCTGCAGTGGAAACAAATTCCCATCAACTAGAAACGCGTAATATTAGAACAATTATGTAATGACTTATTAAATTATTATTTATCCGGTTTTCAGTTAGTGAATAGAGCTCAATAAGATTTACAGTCAGCAAAGTTTATTAAGTCCTTTTTATATCTGGAACATGAAAATAAATTCGCAGGCCTGAAACAAGGCAACGCCCTCTTTATTACTGTTGAGGACCGGCATTTTGACAAATTGATTAAGAAAAAATGTGCATGATCATTTTAGAATGGTCGTGAGTTATTCAACGAGTTTTAGCGTTGTTAAAAATAATCTGAGAATACCTTAAATATGTACTTAGCCTATAGGAATAACGAGTCGTATGATGGAACTTGAAACCATCACTCAGATACATGTAAATTGTGCTTTCGTTGAATGAGATGCCATGACATATATATACCTATTTCCTTTCTGATTTTAAGTTGAAAGGCTTATGTCATTCATAAAGACGAGAGCGTATTTAATATATGCGTGAAGATCGACTTTATAGCCCTTCCAGCGGACGCAAATACACGTTGATCGAGACAGCATTTGGTAGGTCACTTACTTCTCTGTAGTCCTGGAAATACATATCAGGGATTACAACTTTGCTTGTTTGCAATCATGGATTTGTTCTTTGCCCTTAGCTTTTGAAATTCTAATTGTGGAAGTGAAGGTAATGGATGCAGTAACCATAAGACTCCTCAAGCGAGATTTTTTTTAATGATTTCTTGACATTGTATCAATAGTAGAGTGCCCGCCAGCTAAGTAGGCGGGAGGCGAGCCAGCTAAGTATCCTATTACTTCTACGTAATACCATTACTAATTCCAGTTAGACTGACTGTTGACCTTGGCACTGATGTGCTGGTTGCCTTAGCTTCCGGGCTGAAGCCGCGTCTTCGTTTCTACAATCGACGTTCACCGTACCTTGCAGAGGGCATCTCCAGGGGCCTCGCGCCCGGAAGCCAACACATACAGCCTGACAATGGCTACGGAAGCCTGCAATATCCTATTGAGACTGATGTATTAATTTATGGGTGTACTAATTGTTTGTGTCGTTGCTCGTATTCGTGGAATTCTTGCAGCCCCCACCAGCCAAGGTGGCGGGAGTGCAACTTAATAAAAATATCAAATATTTTGAAAAACAAAATGTATAATTTTTTTATTATAAGAGTGAGAATCTTAACTGAAAAAAATTATCAGTACATATTCCAAAATGCTATTTTAACAACAATTTATATTTCGAATTAAGTGTTTCTTCTGAAGCCAGAGGTGTGGCGTGCTGCAGTTTCTTTGAAATTTGACAGTTAGCTCGTCTATGGTAAGGGTTTAACTTCTAGTTTATTTGAGTTTAAATTTTAACTTCAAAGTTAAGTTGGAAATACGGCTGGGCTACACAAAAATTTCCAAAAAATATTGTTAATATCATAATGATAATTTGGACAATTATTTTACGGTATATTGCATGACGTATTTTTCATTTCGAAATTTTTATAAAATGTATATTAATTTCAAATTCTTATAGTTACTTACATTCGTTTTGGAAAAAAAATAATATCGTCATTGTCACACTTTTGTTAGACTATCTTTGCACAATGCAACGCAAAATTATGTAATATACTAAAATGTGGGGGAATAATTTTCGAACCTTGAACACTCCTAATAAAGACGAAGAAACTTGTTAATCGTAAAGTTTAAGGACGTAAGGTAAGCAAGTTCAAGGAAGTTTTGAAAATGGTGACTTCGATTTTAAAATTATTTGCGAAATATTCGGCTGCCTTCAGTAAAATCCTTTTAGCAGCCGAAATTAAAGTTATTTAAAAATACAACAGCAAGAAATTCTTATTTTGAAAAATAATATATAAGTAAGAGTTTTCATTAATGAGACAATGTATGCTACGAATACAAATCGAAATACTACCGAGACACTTTTCGAAGGAGTTCGATACTGACGCAGTAGCAATATTATTATACTCACATTTTGTGAGAATATCTTTATGGATAAGGCACATATAAAAATATTTGACTTTTATTCTCATAACTGACATTAAATCGATGTTAACGTAGCTGTTGGTTTAGAAAGCTGGTATAGTTCGCTAAGCTCCTGTTTGTGAAGGATCGGGATCTGGAAGATCACTTGATCTTTTGTCGCACTATTAAGGTATCTTGATTTAATAACGCCGGTTTCTGCTGAATTCTTCATACACAGTTACATCATTTCATAGCCAGAAATGCAACGTGGCTGCCGAAAATAATTAGTCTGACAATGTAACTAATTTTTTGAGAATAAAAAAATGCCTTCATAAACATAAACAGCACGTCTTTATCGCAAACATAACCAAGCAGGTGCTAATTCTTTCACTTCTTAGGCATGACAATTTTTTTTTTGCCAGTCCTCTCCCTCTAGATTGCGGGACCTCGCAAAATTTTCGCCTTGATTTTCCCATTTCACATAGGTACTTTTTTTTCCAGTGGAACAGACTAAAAACTTTAAGGGGCAACTTTGTTTCTAGCATCTGTCTGAAGTCTTAGTACCATAGTTTTATACTGTTAATGTTTTTTACTGGATAATTTTCAGATTTCAGTGTGTCTCGTAGAGTTTTATTTCGTACTCTATCGAAATGTTGTATTCTGATATTTCTTCTTTATAAATACAGCTGCTGATTATTTTTCTAATATTTCATTAATCAACCATACTTTTAAATTTATTGTATATCTATACAGACTCTAATACAGTGCCCGACAAACCTCAAGCGCCAGGTTTCCATGGTGACTTAAATATTAATGCTGGTGCATTGGCTCCAGTTCTTTTCTTCTTTCCAAAATTATAATCCAAGAAGGAGCACGATGACGTACCTCCCGATAATGATACATAGTGACGCTTGCATAGGTAGGGAATGAGAACTACGGAAGCACACACTTAAAAAAAAAATGTTTTACAGCTCCTACAATTTGATCGCACGTGCCACAAACTATTTTTTTTTATATTCGCTGGTTTATTTTATCAAGAAAAGTGGTGTTGCTATTTCACAATTATTATTATTGCACACATTTTTGGTGCCAAAACCTGGAAATTTCAGCACGAGTAAAGGAATATTTACTACCACTACTACAATAAATATAAGACGTTCCACTCAGCGTCACATCATGGGACGTCAAGGCATCGAGGGGGAACTTACGACGTTTAACTACACCGGGCTGGAAGTTTCCTGCCTCGCCATCGACTTTACAGATGAGTATTTAATTTCTTTTTAGTTTTCTAAGAAAATACGAAATACAGTTTAAACTGTAATAATAAAACAAATGTTATTAAAAAAAACTCAAAAGAAAGCGAGCGAGAGAGAGAAAGGGATAGTGAGGGAGAGAGCTAATACAACATGTTTCGTAACGGAAATTAACAGTTTCACTGAGATCACCTCATCAGTAGATTGGAAACACTATCGAGACAGACTACAGGAATCTTTGAACAAATTAATAGCATTGGATTATTCAATTAATGACTTACTATTGGATACCGAATACGATACTGACGTTTAGATGTGCGAAGAATATATAGACTCAGCAAAATCCACAATCCCGATTCCAATTTCGCAATCCGTTCAACTCCCAAAAATGTATCTAGAACCATTTTCGGGTGATGTTAAAACCTGGTCACTCTATTGGAAGCAATTTGAATTATCAGTAGATAAAGACCCCTACCTCTCCTCAATTAATAAGCACGTATTTTTCCGCGGGTACTTGGAGGCAGAACCAAAGCAACTGGTTGAATGAATTGCTGTGGTAGCAGAGACGTACGAGGAAACAAAAATAATTCTTCAAGCTCACCATGGTGATAAGAACCTGAAGGACAACCGAACTATTCACTTTGCAATTCCTGAAACACTTAATACTACGTTCATCGATTGCCAACGACGCATAGAAACTCTCTCCGTGCGTTGGAGAAGATGTAAATGGCTAAAGAAGAGTTCTTGCTCCAAAAATACTTGGGCGTTTCCTCCTGACATATGTATGTTCCGTTGGATTATTCAAACACTGAGTGAAAACATTTCTGATGGCGATATTTTCAAACTAATTGTATTATTAGGAGAAGTAGATGGCACTGTGGTGAAACAGAAGATCCGTGGATCTACATTAATTTCAACTAACATTCCCACAACAGCGTCACTACACATCGATACTAATAAGAAACCGCTGAACAGAACGATTGCGCCAGAACCATTCTGTATTTTCTGCAACTCTCACGGACACCAAGCGCAAGAATGCAAGAAAGTTTCCGATGTTAACGACAGACATACGAAGTTGAGAAACATAAACAGCTGTTTTCTTTGCCTGAATTACGGCCATTCCAGAAATAAATTGCAGCAAAAGGAGCAAGACGCTCTGTATTTACTGCAAATAATAGATAGATATATTTGTTTGCAGTATAAATGTATCTACTAATACGTCCACTAATTTATCAACCATTAAGTACACTTGCTAATAACATAAATCCCATTCCATCGGGTTTNATCTACTAATACGTCCACTAATTTATCAACCATTAAGTACACTTGCTAATAACATAAATCCCATTCCATCGGGTTTCGCCTACCTGAAGAGGTTTAAGTTTCTATGCATTAATTTCCCTGTGGTGAAAAAATAAAAGAGTTGGTAAATAAAAATAAATATGAAAGGGCAAGACGAATGCATGTGTTTTATTGTATGACCATTTGCTAAGTATAAAAAGAAAAAACGCCAATATTTTATCAGGTTATGGACCCAGGAAAATTTTAAACAAATATTGAGTGTTGTGTTACTGAAATCGTGGGAAATTAAGTATTATAATTAACAGATTCGCCGAACAAGACAAGAAGGCAGCATGGCTAATACATAAGTTTTTCAGTTACCACAGCTAACTGCAGAACATTTTTCCAACTGGAAATTTTGTGTCGAAGCCCTGCTTGAAGAAAAAGGATTTAAGAACTGTGAAGATTGTCTCGTGACAGGGATTTTTTTTGGTGACATCTGGTTAAAGTATGTGAAGGTTTGCCGCACCTGCTTTTCCTTTTATATATGTCGTGAAAGTTAATAATTGTATTTTGACTTTGATGGATGGTTTTATTAAACTTACGGTTTGGTACCCTTGAGAGACATGAAGGCTGGAAATATTGTAAAAGCCTTTGTAGATCACGCGTGGAAAATATTTAAGAACCCCGAGCAATTAGTATCTGACAATGCAAGTTATTTTAATTCCAAGATGCTGAAGGTTATGTGTTTTGGGTGGGGAATTAAGCACTTTAACGCTCCTTCTTATTATCCCTGCCTCAACCTTGTGGAGAGAGTCAACAAAAATGTTAAAGTGGCTCAAGATTCTTCTACAACCAAGACCATCGAAGTTGGGATCAAAATATTTCGGAACTCAGTCTTGCGTTTAGTTCTTTCCCATATTCTGCTACTGGGTTTTCGCCAAGTATGGATTTTTAAGTAGAGAACTGCCGTCTTTTGAATATTTGGGGCATACACCCTGAAACTCCGGATACTACAAATCACTAAGAGTTAGAAAGAATTTAGGAGCAAATATATTTGAACTTAGAAAAAGCTATGAGATCTGTGGCCAGGAAATACAATGTCGGTGAACTCGTCAACAAGTATGATTTGGGAGTATGATGCATGGACAATGAAACTACCACGAACAGGCAAATTAGATTAAAGAGTTCAGAAAACACGAATGGTTGGCTACAGTGGAAATGGGTACCGATTATGGGTCCAATAAAATACAAAATAATATGTTCCAGGGATGTTCGATTTGATGAAGAAAATATTTGGTATACGAATAAAGAAAATAAAACAACGGAAAAGAAAAATAGAGAAACCATAGATGAAGGTATTTCAAGTGAAAATGAAGTGTGTGAGAATGAAACAAGTAGAATGCCTTAGAATGAAATGAAAGAAGGAACATATCGTGATTCTGAATCAATGTGTAAAAGAAGAGGAAAAAGGCCTGAAAGAATCGAAGACTATGAATTATACACAGCATATTGTCTCTTTGTTGATGCATATCTTAAAGACTATGAAGAAGCAATCGCAAGTGGAAACGAATGGAGAGAAGCTATTCAAAAGAAACTTGAAGATCATAAAAAATTTGGAACATGGGTTCCAGTTGATTTACCTCCAGATAAAAGAGCAGTTGAAACGTAATGGTTTTCAGGACGAAACAAGATGGAAGAAGTCGATATTGTAATTCCAATTTTGTAAATGTAAAGACGTAAATTGGAATTAAGGAGGAGTGTTGAAGTTGCTATGCNGTTTTCAGGACGAAACAAGATGGAAGAAGTCGATATTGTAATTCCAGTTTTGTAAATGTAAAGACGTAAATTGGAATTAAGGAGGAGTGTTGAAGTTGCTATGCATAGGCATTCATTTCTCAGNTTTTGTAAATGTAAAGACGTAAATTGGAATTAAGGAGGAGTGTTGAAGTTGCTATGCATAGGCATTCATTTCTCAGTGGTGAGAAAATAAAAGAGTTGGTAAATAAAAATAAATATGTAAGGGCAAGACTAATGCATGTGTTTTATTGTATGACAATTTCCTAACAATAAAAAGTAAAAGAGCACCAATGTTTTATCAGAAGACTGTACTAGTATGGGTTACGGGACCCAATGGGTGAACTAAACAAACGTGTTGCATTCTGGATGATGGGAGTCAGTCCAGAGTTGTCCTTTAATCTATTGTAAAATCGTAAATTTGGGCCATATGCATAATTTAATTATTTAGGAAATTTATTTATGTAGGATTGTTGAACGTCATTATATTCTATATAAAATAATTAAATTACACGTACATTCAACATAGTAAAGAAACAAAGAAGTCACAAGATAAATATATGATAACAACATTGACAAATGAAGGGCAGGTTGCAGAGAGGTTGCAAAGCNAACAAAGAAGTCACAAGATAAATATATGATAACAACATTGACAAATGAAGGGCAGGTTGCAGAGAGGTTGCAAAGCTTTAAAGCTAATTACGTACAATAATGTGCCATTGAAATCAATTGTCATAAAGGATATCAATTGTTAGAAGTAAAACGCCTTTTTGCACACACGGCCTCGTATATCCAGATAATCGTTAGATCATTCTGTTACCGTCCAGAAAGCCCTCCTGTCAAAATATTTCTTCTTCAAATGTCTTCATAACAAATTACAGAGCTCCGATGCTCTTCCACAAAATTGACCTAACGCTTGCGCAAAGGGACATGCTGAACCGAGCCACGCTACGTTTCACCGCCCAATGGGATTGTACGAGTGTAGAGGTTTTGGGCGGTTGTTAACATGGAGGTGTTGAGAGCCAATGAGGATAAAGCGAGGTGAGCATAGAGATGCGTCGGAATGTAGTGGTGGGGGAACGGTAGATCTCTGAGAAATTCGGCCGACCTGCGGCATCTTCCGGCACGACTCTCTCGTGCAAAAGGGCTGTGAGATATTTTAATTTTTGTTTTAAGGTGTAAGGTAATTTCTTCTCATTGAAATATGAAATAAATAAAATGTTTCGTAATGAACTTTCCAGTAAACATTTATTGAGAATTTAAGACTGTAGTGCATCTCTCGTAGTACATAAATAACAGTAAACTCTCATTTTATTTTCTATTCAAACGTAAGTTTACCACGGCATAATAGAGAAATTGCTACAAGGAGCACTGAGACGAAAATCCATGAGTCCGGTAATTTCCAAATGTAGCTCCATAGCAGTGTAGTCAATCTTTACACCTCCCCCCTTGAAGTCGGTTGCCGCAGGGAACAAGGAAGCAGTTTTCCGGAATGGAAGAAATTGGAAATTTTCTTTTTCTTTCCACAAGCAACTTCATAGAATGTCGGCGAGATCTGCTTGATGATTGGATAGGGTCCGATCCGAACTGGATCTAACTTATTACAATTCAGACTATTTCCATTTTCGATATAGACTAAATCGCCAACATTTAATGTGTGATGTCGTCGATTTTTATCTACACGTTTCTTATTAAGTTGAAAACTCTTAATAGAATTCCGGAGAGCTATTTTGCGGTCTTCTTCAAAATATGTTTGGTAGTCTTCTTGAAGGGGCAATATCGTGGACTTCTTTCCCAGTAGTAAGTATGATGGTGCAAAGTGTGTGGAGCTATGAATGGTATCATTGTACTCGTTGACACACTCCTGTGCCAGGGTTGGCCAGGCTTTGTGGTTATCGTTGTTAATTTTACACCGGAGGCGATTTACTAATGTTTGTGGTAATCGCTCATTAAGCCCGTTTGATTCGGGATGATCAATGCATATAAAGACAATTTGTATTCCTGTTTTTTCTAAATAGTTCTTGAGGTCATTAGAATTTATGTCCGTATTGATCTGCTATTAGGATTGAGATAGTATATTGTTGGGCGATTTGATTAATCAAATTTATAAAATCTTGGGCGTTGAGACCCTTTGTAGTGAAGATCCACGCATATCTAGTGAAATGATCCACCAGGATATGAATGTATCGTTTGGTGGATCGGTTTCCAGCAAAGCCTCCGACATTATCGAGTGACATTATTTGAAAANCAGGATATGAATGTATCGTTTGGTGGATCGGTTTCCAGCAAAGCCTCCGACATTATCGAGTGACATTATTTGAAAGGCTCTGTAGCAGGGCCTAGTTGTGAGAGTAGACCGATAGCAGTACTACGACGAACTTTGCTTTCAATACAAATCTTACAGTTTTTATAAAAGGTACGTATAGCTTTGTCCAGACCCTTGAAGTAATAATGTGGTCTGATGGTTTCAATCATCTCTACTGGACCGATGTGGCCATAATGTTTATGAACAAGTTCAATTATTTCATTTCCTAACGTGGGAGAAACAAAAATTCTTAATTTTTCTCTTAATTTCTTGGGTATGATCCCTTGTTTATACTCTATCTGTTTAGCTGCTTTCAACTCAGAAAGATGATCTGTTTTGTCTTTTATCGTAGTGGATATAACCATTAAATTTAAAACTTGGATCGCATCTTTATTCTCAAAGTATTCTAGGGCTGAATTTCTTGAAAGGAAATCAGGCAGCATATTTTATTTTCCCTTTTATATATAATATTAAAGTCAAATTGAGATAAATAAAGAATTAGGTCTCCAAGTATTTCATCAGTTCTGGCTTTTGTTTTTAAATTCTCTAACGGTTTGTGATCACTGCAGACCGTAAAGTGACGTCCAATTAAGTAGTACTGCCAAAACTTTATTGCATCCTTGATAGCCTTGCATTCGAGATGAATAATGTCTAAACGATTTTATCTGTTTGAGAGCTTGCGAGAGAAATACGCAACAGGATGTAGTATTCCGTCTTCTTGGGGTTGTTTGGGTGTTGCACCGATACCTTTGTAGCTGGCATCTGTCTCTATGAAGACGGGTTTTTTAATATCGTAGATAGCCAGGATCGGTTTAGAGCATAAATAATCCTTAATCATTTTGAAGGTCTGTTCACAATCATCAGACCATTCAAATTTGACATATTTCCTCAGTAGTTGATGTAATCGTTCTAGTTTCCGCGTACTATTTTCTACATATCTCAAGTATAAGTTTATAGAACCCAGAATACTCCGCACACTACTCTTATCAGAAGGTCTTTGAAGATTTTGGATAGAGACTAAATTTCCTTGGGCTGGAGAAACTGTGTTCTTCGAAATAGTTTGGCTGCAAACATACATTTAACCAGTTTTAATTTGAAGCCTTCAGAGTAGATAACGTGTAAAAATTTGATAATATGATTGAGATGGTCCTCCCAGGTTCGGGACAAAATCAAGATATCATCCATGTATTTGATGGCGTACTCATCCAAATTATTTCTTCGGATTATATTTGACAATATCCTCTGGAATGTGGCTGAAGCGTTCTTTAAACCAAAGGGAAGAACTTTAAACATGAACTTTCCATACTTAGTGATAAAATAAGTTTTTTTTCCGATCTTGTACTTTAAGTGTGATGCACCAAAAGGCAGAATTAATATCTAATACTGTAAAATATTCACAATTTACAATTTTGTCAATCACATCTTGAATTGTAGGGAAAGGAAAACATTCTGGAACTACCAACTTGTTTAATTTTCGGAAGTCAATGCATAGGCGTGATTTTCTTCCTTCGTCTCTCTTGGATGCTAACTTTACAGGATACGCAAATGGAGAATCAGATTCTTCGATGATCTCGGCTTGTAGTAATTTCTTAATCTGAGTTCTGATTTCTGTATCGTCAGGGATTGAACATTTGTATGGGCGAGAGGTGACGTATTCGTCCCTAAGACGTTTTATCTCAGCGTCTTGTGATCGCACTTTGCCTATATAAAATTTATCTTTTGCAAACAAATGCCTATATTTTTCAATTATTTGTAAAATGGTTTGCTTCTTCTCATTATTCTCAATATGTAGTAAGTCAGCTTCAAATTCGTCTGTATTTAAATTTTCATTAAAATTTACTTCAATATCTCTATCCAAATCTTCAGTATCTTCTGGAGTCTGCATCTGATCATTATTTGATCGGACTTCCTGTAGATCTATTACGTTCTCGCTATTTATGCGTTGAAAAATACTTAGATTCTCATTTTGAATCAACTTAAATTTCTGAATAGCATCTATACCTAACAAGAGATCATAGGAGAAATTATCATTCTTTACAACATAAGTAGTTACGTAGTTTGTGATATTTCCAATACGATGCATAATTGTAGCCCGGGCTGAAGTGAAATAAAGTCCACTGATTGTTTTTAGTACACCTTTTTGTTCTATTAATTTAAACTTAAGCAAATCAGCAATTCGTTGATTAATTAGTGTTACATTTGAGCCGCTATCAAAAACAGCTTTGGTTTTTAAATTGTCATTAATAACTATGTTTAATTTTATCAGCGGATCTAAGTTCGTCCGGTTACTCAGTTTAAACTCTTTCTATCAAAATCGACTTTCAATATTTCCATATCATTTAGATTTGTAGAATGTTCAGTCATATTTGATTGTAGTGTTTTAGAGACCGAATTCTTTTTGCGACATTCAGCTACTGGATGGAAACGACTTGGAAGACCAAGGTCAGCATAAATTGAACACTCCTTCCGTAGAGCTTCATTTTTCTGTTCAGGTTCATTTTTCTTATAAAGAATTTTTTTATAGATTTCGGACTTAACGGTCTTTCCCTTTCCCTTCTGGCAAAAGCGTCTTCCAACTTTCAAAGCTCAGTATACAGACCATCAAGAGTAGTTATCTCTTCCTTATCAAGTTCTTCTTGAGCTTCACTTGGTAAACCAAACACTATCTGGTTGATAAACGATAATTCAGTACCTTTATGTTCCACTTCCAGGCATAATTTATCTTTGGTAAGTGCATAATCGATTAAGGACCCTCCCAAATGTTATGAATTTCTTTTCAATATGATGTAATTTTGTTTCGTCTTGAGTTGAATTTAATTTCAACTGAAGCTCCAATCGCTTAATTTGATCTTCTAGTTCTAGTTGTAGATGATCATGAGTTTGAGATCCCGGCACGGGAACGTATTCTTCTAATGGAATTTTTTGAAAACAGATATTGTCCTCTTCATCGAAATATACTGACTTAATATCATCGTCAATCTTTATAGCTATTGTTCTACAATAGCGTGTGTATATATGTGCTGGGACTCTAATAGCACTATAGGACCGATAGCCTAATAATAGAAGCCTGCTAGGAGATGTCTGCTGCATCCAGTGGGATGCTACTGCCAACGATCATATTGACCTGAACTTGAAGAACATCCAGATTAATTCATTTTAAATTATATTCAGCTAAGTCATAAAGCAATTTTTTTTAAATAAGCGGAGACGAATATTTTAATTTGAAATTACCCCTGCAAACTTTAACGACGGTCACCCTGGCATTATCTCTTTGTGATACCATAAGCTAATTCGGAGAAAATACACTATTAAATTAATTCTTCTTTTGAAAGTTAAATCTATATTGCCAGGTCTAAACTTAATGGAATTTATCAGTCACGAGAGGGCTAGTGTTGCTGAAGCCGATAATGTAATTTAGTTTGAAAACTGATTATACATTTCATGTCAGAGATAATTTTGTAACAAGAATATTAATTAAATTTTAAACTTTGCCTGAAACGTCTCAACTGAGTTATGATTCCAGTAGAAAGTAGGTTTTTTTCTTAGTTATGTTTCTTCTGTCTTTAATAATTGATTTTTGTAGTGTATTTGTGAGTGTTATTCTGACACACACATCCGTTACACTGTATCTCTGTCTCTACACCTTACATATTCTCTTATTCAGTTGAAACACTTTACATGTTTTGAACAGAATTTTACACTATATCTTGGCACCGTACGTGAGTCGTAAATACGGATGGACCCAAATATCTCCATCTCTACATTACATGTTGTTACACTTTAGTTAACGAGCTGAAACTAGGGGGTAGTCGATCGCCAAGACTTAACTATAGGCACCATGAATCGTTTCTAACTACTCCTAGGGTACGTAATCTTGTAAAAAATTTTGTGAAAAGCATCTGAAAAAACTCAGCTGCGAGAATTACTCTACGTGAAAGTACCCATACTTTTCCCACACAACCGAATATTTCTGATGATGCTAACATGTGAAAACACACCTGCATTTTACAGTTGGCTGATCCAAAGGGTGAATCAGAACAACAACTGTCTATCGAAATTCTCATTAGTGGAGATTGTTATTGGATGTTCGTAAAGGACATATCACTAGTATGCACCTCGATGTCTTTGGTTATTATACCAGCCATATTTATATGGGGTATTAATTGTAAATATATCATGCATTACTCTAAATTCGACAATGATAAAATACATTCATTCTGAACAGGCACAATTATCTTCTGATGAGACTCTCAGATAGTTCTGGGGCATGGAATCAATGTCAATAAGGCGTGGCCAGGAGCGACAGTTAAAATCCAAGGACTCTGCAATACTTCAGGAACTTCACGATCCTTCCTGGGTAGAAGATCATCAACATGTGGTTTCTCTGCAAAGGAAATCAGATGGTGTTCTGTTTAGTAATAATACTAATGCAGAGTAAAGGTCTAACACATTACAAAATAAATTACAGAAGAATGATACCTTGAAGGAGATTTATTACTCTCAGATGATGGACTATATTGTAAAAGGTCATGTGGAGCTTGCTCCATCTGAAGCAACAGGCGATACATTCTGTTTACCCGATCAAATCGTTAAGAAGAATAAATGCGGAAAGACAAAATTGATTATCGTGTTTGATTAATCTTCGCGCGAGAGGAATAGTTAATAAAATCCTCGAAATGGGACCAAATCTACTGCATGAGACACTTACAGTTCTCCTAAGATTCAGAATTAACATGATGGTTATTATTGGCGATGTCTGTCAGGCATTATTATAACTTATTCTCTATCAGAAAACAGTGACATAACCAGGTTCTTCTGGTACGGTGTTAATTGAAAGAAGGAAGGCAGTCCATGAAACAACAAATGAAGTCACAACATTTCTGCTCTACCCCACATCTTTTTGGTACAACTTGCAGTATATTTGTACTTTCAGCAATGCTAAGGGAACTCACTAAGTTTTATGGTTCTGTCTTCCCAAATGCTGCCACCCTTATAGATTGAAGTACGTTTATGGATGCTTCGGGCTAGTGGGGAGAATGAGATCTAAGTGATCAGCATTTACTACAAACTCATAGCACTGACGATATCTATTAGCATGCCAGCGATGAAATGGACAACAGTTGAAACACATGTGGGCATCCGAATGTTGGGAACTGGAGACAGATATGCTGGTTTTAGGAGTAAAATGCATTGAAAAATCTGATACCTTCTGCATAGACGATCACGATACCATCAATAAACTACAACAGGAACCTGCTAGTAAGAAGCAACTGTTACAAGTTATTTCTCGGTTCTATGATCCTCTGGAAATCCTCAGGCCAATATCTATAATATTGGAAAGATAATATTTCAGGAAACTTTGTGCAGGAGGATCGGATGGGGCGAGCTTTTACCACTAGGCACAGGCACGCACTGGCATATATGAATTCCAAGTCTGTCGGGAAATCACAAATATACATTCCTTGATGGATTGGAACTTCTAAAAGAGACATAAGTCAAAATCAAATTTTCTGTAATGCGGTATATTACATAAGGACTATTAAAGTAAATTGTGTCTCAGTCTGTTTAGTTTGCAGCAAGAATAGACTCGCCCCTGTTAAAAGGATTACACTTCTGAGATTGGAACTACTAGCCGTACTAGTGGGAGCACGACTTCTCAATTATTTTTTCAAGGTAACATATTTAAACTACTTGGAAGCAATTTTATGGACATACGCTAAAGTGACACTGAATTGTATACAGAATGACCCAAATCGATGGGTGAAATTTGTGTCTAACCGAGAAACCGAGATCGAATCGTCATCACAATTGAACCACTGTGCACGAGAGGAAACCCCAGCAGATCATTTGGCAAAAGGAGTTTCAGTGGAAGATTTGAAATCACTTAATACATGGTGGCATGGACCTGCATGGTTACTTCAAGAACAAGATAACTAGCCCTACCAGCCATCCTCCTCTGTCATGTCACTACCAGAAAGAAATGCTATCTTCCATGTTCTTTACAATAGAAGAAATACAGCCCCTGTTAGATCCTTCAAGATACAGTTCTTACTGGCAATTACTTCGTACTACCATGTGGAAACTATGTTTCTTGCTGAATATTCACAGAAAAGAAAAATTATCTGGAGAATTAACAGCAACAGAACTTGTAAACTTTCGCATCTGCAGGATAAAAACAGTACAGAAGGAATGTTTCTTTGAGGATTTACACGCTCTAAAATATAACGTGTAGCTACATAAAAATAATAATAATAGCTTGCTTTAATCTCCCAGACATTTTTCGCAGCCAATATAGATTTAACATTAATCTGGACATCACTAACAGGCCCTCCAACCCATAAGTATTTGGCTCAACATAATATAAACTGGAAATTCGTTGCTCCAAGAATGGCTTGGTGAGGAGGATGCCGGGAGAAGATGGTAGGCAGTACCAAGCGATATCTGAGGAAAGTCCTGAGGAAAACACAAATCAGTGAAGAATCTTTGAACACCACGTTGATAAACATAGAAGCCACTTCTAATTCAAGGCCAATTTCCCAAGATAAAAAGAACGCAGTAACACCGTCCCACTTCCTAATTGAACAGCGTCTCACTACAATACCGACTGGACCCGAATCTGCGAGGAACAGAGATCTGACCAAGAAGATGGCTGCACAATAGAATATAGCCGATGACTTCTGGAGATGCTGGACGAAGGACTATGTGCAGGAACTGAACTATTTCTACGAATTTCTTAGTCCACGTAGAAAAGTGCCGAGACTAAGGGTCGGCGGCCTATCATTAGGAAGCAAAAACACATCTAGACACGCGTGGATAAGAGCACGCTCACGGAGCTCCGTGGTGGAAGAGATGGAATCGTTAGTTACAAAAAAAGTTACAGGAACACAGTAACCATGTACCTACATTTCAGTGTGTGTAGATAATATGTTCAAAAAATGTAATTCCAAACTTATCGTCTAGCTCAGTTTTCATGGAAGTTTGTAGTATTTATTTACCTGAAGAGCTAAAGGAATACAGTAAAAATGCCCACGTCAATGTATGTAAATAATATCTGTTGTGAATATTAATTGACATTTTTAACTTTTTCTTTTTAAATATAAATGCTGTTATATATGGTCTAACTTACCTAGGTCATTATTTTTATTTATGCTATCTCCTGAAAGTTACAGAAGAGCGATACAGAGAGATGTGGCAGAAGAATAAGCAATGAGCTGAAAGTAGAAAGTTTCTCGGATTTTAGATGTGCTCACTTCACCGTTAATAATAGACCATAAAAGGTAATATGGTGATTTTTGTAATAATAACTACATTTACTTTTTTTTGGGCTGTTTTTATTAATACCTGTTTGTCCTCTTTTTCCAATATATTCGAATTCATTAAACCGACCTCTGACTTACATATACAATTGTATTGCACAGCTCTTCCTGTTGCCTTCGCAAGATATTCAAAAAGACATTCGTTTGCAACTTCTGCATTGCAACACTCAGGTACTATCTTTATACGTAGATTCCCTCTGCCCACTATGTAGAAGTTTATTATATCTGGAATGCCCAGCGCTTTGGTCATCACTTGATACGTACTGTCCTTTGTTTGAAGCACAGTGCCTAGGCTTAATGGTTTTGCTACAGACGGAACAGTGGCTTTAGTGTGCGTGCAGTTACTTCTCCCTTCGCTCAGGCTTACGTGCTTCACCATATTATCACCAATCTAGACGTGGTGCGTGTACAGTAGAGTATCCCACTCATATACACTGAAGAGCCAAAAAAACTGGTACACCNATGGACTCGACTAATGTCTGAAGGTATGCAGGAGGCAATTCACACCATGAATCCTGCAGGTCAGTCCACAAATCCATAGGAGTGCGAGGCGGTGGAGATCTCTTCTGAACAGCACGTTACAAGGCGTCCCGGATATGCTCAATAATTTTCATGTCTGGTGATTTAGGTGGCCAATGGAAGTGTCTAAAGTCAGAAGAGTGTTCCTGGAGTCACTCGGTAGCAACACTTGACGTGTGGGGTGTCGCATTGTACTGCTGGAATTGTCCACGTCCGTCGGAATGCACAATGGACATGAATGGGTGCAGGTGATCGGACAGGATGCTTACGTATCTGTCACCTGTCAGAGTAGTATCTAGACATATCAGGAGTCCTATTTCACGCCAACTGCACACGCTCCATACTATAACATAGCCTCCGTCAGCTTGAACAGTCCCCTGTTGACATTAAGGGTCCATGGATTCATGAGGATGTCCCATACGTACACGTACATCCGCCCGATACAATTGGAAACGAGACTCGTCAGACCAGGCAACGTGTTTCCAGTCATCAACAGTCCAATGACGGTGTTGGCGGGCCCAGGTGAGGGGTAAAGCTTTGTGTCGTGCAGTCAACAACAGTACACGAGTGGGCCTTCGGCTCCGATAGCCCATATCAATGATGGTCCATTGAATAGTTAGCACGCTGGCACTTGTTGATGCCCCAGCATTGAACTCTGCACCAATTTGAGAAAGGGTTGCACGTCTGTCACGTTTAATAATTCTCGTCAGTCGTCGTTTGTCCATTTCGTTCACGATCTTTTTCCGGCCGCAGTGATGTCGATGATTTGATGTTTTACCGGATTCCCGATATTCACGGTACACTCGTGAAATGGTCGTACGCGAAAATCCAAATTTTATCTCTACCTCGGAGATGCTATGTCCGATCTCTCGTGCGCCAACTGTAACAGCACGTTCAAACTCACTAAACTCTTTATAATCTGCCATTGTAGCAGCAGTAACCGATCTAACTGCCGACCGCATCGCGTTACTCTGATCGGTTCCATACCTCTGTTATTTGCATATGCACACCTATACCAGTTTTTTTGGCTCTCCAGTGTTTAACAAAGGTTTAAAATTTTATGATTTTCTTTAATTGAAAAAAATCTTTGTTTTGTAAACCGATAACGAAATTTGCGGTTACCACTCCGAGCAGACAAAACGGAAAACTGAAACAACCAGTCAGCATACGATATACTGGCCTCGTTTTCCTCCCGAGCCACGTCGAAAAGTGAATCTCACGTAGAAATTTTTGTTCGACAGAAAGCACTCACAATATTTTTTAAATACGAGACATTAAACAAACTTAAATAATAGTTAGTAAAATGAGCTACCAATTAAACACAAAAGTTATTGAAAACTGTCACATACTAAGTGTGCAAAAATGTTCTTTTTCCCCTACATACTATATACTCCATTCATCCAGGTTATGCAGTTTTAACAGCAATATTCTAAATATATATTTTCCACTCAAACTCATTAATTTTCTTGCATAATGACATCATAAAATTAAAGCCAATTACAGACAGTGTTTCATCCTTATCTTAGTTCTGAAATGAGATCTGGAGATCTACAATCTGAACACCGCCAGTCGCGAGTTCAAGAGTCATTAGTGCAACTGGACATTAGTGAAATAGTGAGGCGTTGATTTTTCCAAATGAGTTATACACGATGTTATTTCAAGAAACAATAAAATAGATTCGTAAACAAAATTTTTGTGCACCCTTTTTATTTATTGAATTGGAATCCCACGCTCTCATAAAATGTGTCTTGTTTTGCGTTCTTGGCGCCATACCATCGTGTATTCTCTGATGCAGGTACTAGAGACAGTACGTAAAATTTAAAGAAAAAAAAATAAAGCATTTTAATAAGCTCAGAAATGTAAGTACCTTGCTAGCATATAACATGAAATGTGTATATATATATTTCTATATGCCTCTCTCTCCCTATATATATACATATATATAACCTTGTTTTAGGTATTACTTACAACAATATATGTGTACACATACACTTATATAACATAAGCAAAAACCACCACTTTGCACAACACATTATTACAGTTTTAAGTAATACATAAAACAAATTTCAAAGATATGTTAAGGAGAAAAAAATTGTAGATTATGATAAAGGTATTGCTAACACCATAATTTAACTAAAATAGTGTGACACCACAAAATGTTGAGAAAATATATGCAAAATAAAGCTGATAGCTTTTGTGTTGTTTTCAGTAGAAAATCTCATCATGAATAAAGGCGTTTCAATTGCAATATGTTTAAGTTAGGCAGTGCAGTACAAGTATAATAATCCAAAATGTAAATAAGAGTAAACCCTTTTATATGCTACATTTAACATTTGCGGTCATTACATAAACGTTAATTGCTGTAGATACGTTTTTTGAGCTACGTATTGAATGTAACCAGTGCCGAAACTCATATACAAATAAAAAAGCCTTATTAAACAAAATGTCGCGAATAATGCACAAGTAGGAAAAATATCAATTATGTGTCATCAGTGCAAGGGTATAGTAAACAATGAAATGAGAATTACCAGAAGGGACAGAAATGTAACCTTGGAATGATTCTTATTGTAGAGGTTAATGATGGACTGAACTTTTGTATCGGGTATGTCATTGCAGATATGTGTTGAGTGTGCATATAACCGTATATACCATCCTCGTTACTCGTTTTATTTTTATTATTTATTAAGGTGTTTGTCCTTTACCTTGTGATAAATGACAAAATTCCTTCTACGGAATTTTTTTGTGCCATTTACATATCTGCTGACAAAAGTCAAAACTTGAATCGTTTGTATTATATTAACTTTGACTTTTAAATTTTTTGTGTCTGTTTAGTGACACTTTCTCGTGTTCTGCCGCATGCAACAAAGTTATGTTAATGAAATATGTTTATTTTCTCTGTATTACTGGAGATTGCTGTTTTTCTTCACCAACACGAACTATCACAAATTAGTTCATAGGTACCGTCTGCCATGGTAGATTTTCCCCGTAACTTACGGGGACGCGATTTTTAAGTTTACTTGCCACAGGTGGCAGTAAAGATCATTTCTTTACTGTATCGTATGCACCGGCATCCAGCAGTGGAGGCCAGCGGTTCTCTATGCTTTGTGAGCTATTATTTATGGCCAGAGGAGCCCAAGGACAATTTATTGAAAGGCATATATATTTCCCAATCACGAACTCATGACTCCTGGGACTTTTTACGAGTTCGCACACTTGCGATTTCCTGTCACTGCGACTGAAAAATCGCTGTCGCCGAAATGTAGTTTGATGTTTGCACTGCGACCGATCAATCGCGGTTTTTGACACAGCATCACAATGGCTTTCGTTGAAACAGCATGCGTGGTCGCACTTGTACTCCGTGCCAAAGAAAACCGACGCAGACGTCGTCATTGTGTGCATTTCAAGCCAGAGACTACTGAGAGGACAATTATACAAATTATTTGAAGACTTGTGTGATCAGCCTTGAGAATTTTTTTCGGTAGTATCGAATGAGTGAAAACAGTTTTGATGAATTAAAGTTAATTGTACCAAACGTCACGTACAAGAACACAAAATGGAAAATTTCTATCTCATGTGAGGAGCATTTATCAGTAACCTGGAGGTACGTACCTTTATTCCAGTATATTCATGACATATGCCTTCTTACATTAATTGTAAAGGAAAATAAGATGAGCAAGGAGACACATACACTACGTGAAACCATTTTTTTTCAATGCCAGTGACTAAAACATAATTATATTTAATCCAGCACAAAATAATGCAAAATTTCACAAATATTTACATCTTTTGCCAAGATTCACATATATACTAACCATTTTACTGGTCAGACAAGTCTAATACGTCAGTTCCACTACCACATATGGACATTAGTGACTCATTGCTTCCCGCAAAGTCGGAGTAAAAGCTGACTGAGGCTGGAAATGTCTTGCGTTCCTCATTATGTGGAAAATTTCAACTTTGGCGAGATGTTTTTTCTCGTCTTCAGCTTTGTTAGCATGGGTGCCACCATCAAAGCAAAATGTTCGTCTTCACAAATTACTTCCTTTTTCGCTTGCATTTTATTAAATAACTTAGTTTCTTATGATGTCACATTTATCGTACCTATGTTACATGCGCACATGGATGTCAGAATTTGCGTCGATAGTAGATGGTTGCTCTTAATTGCATTTACCTTCTGATTATCTACGCTCGTTGGTACTGGTCTATCTACCTTCTACAAAAGCTATCACAATAACAGTGAATCTAAATGTATATATATTTTCCCAATTTTTTCTAAGCTTGTTCCGATGTTTATTTTCATTGGGCTGCTGGCTCTCTTGTAAAGTAATTTATTAAATTAGTCAACGTCGTTTAAACTTCTTGACCAGTAATAGAAAAAGCATATTTAAATACTTTTCAAGTCAATTTAAATTGTGTATAGTGGTTTTATCATAATAATAATGACCGTTATTACTAGCTTACATCTTCGCCTAAAAATTAATTAAATAATAGGTTTTGTGCCCACAGATATCTTGATACTGGTAATAGCTTCAACCATTTGCGGTTCTAATATCTTCTAGACTCCACTGCCATCAGGGCAATCGTTAGGGATACATGTCAGCAAGTATGAGAATGTTTACAGCCTCTCCACATGCCATACAAATCCGAGGACAGTAAATACATTGCCAAAGAATTTTTTGACCGAGAAAATGTTCTAAATTGTAAAGGTTCTGTGGGCGGCAAACACGTAAGATAACTGAAACATTCTCATTCTGGTTCACTGTTATACAACTATTAAAATTTTTTCTATAAAATTCTTTGGGGCAGTTGATGATGACTATTGCTGCACTGATATTGATATGGGGTTGTATGGTGCTTATAGTGATTCACACTTATTCGAGAAATCAAATTTTGTTCGAAGATTGAAAGTGCATAAATTAAATATTTCTAATGAAGAACGCCTTTCTCATGATGATGCGAGTGGGAAACCGATGTCTTTTGTCTTGTAAGCGACGAGACATTTGCATTGTCAAAAAACATTTTGAGGCCTTACCCTAGGACAAACTTGGTCATGAAACTTTGTAAATTATTATTTTGTTTCACCACAAGGTTCAATATCTTGGCGATATCACAGGATATAAGTTCGTGTTATGATATTTCAAGGACATACTGGTACAGAGACGCATGCAAAACATCGTTTTCATATACCTTCCAATGCATGTTATTCTTCATGTATCTTACAGTTTTAAGATATATGTGTAAATGAACATATAAGTACCGAAACTACGTTTTCTGATCAACCCAAAACCAGCATATAAGTACTTGTTAGAAATGGATTAGTCACATACTGCTTAGCCATGTGATATGAGGCGAATCGTGCCTGAACCCTGAAATGGCCAGAAGTCAATAATTGCAAATTTTTCTTTTAAAAATTTGGGCATTCGGTTCCAACGAAAAAAATCTGTATTGTGCATACGAGCCCATCTCGGTTTTGTTGTGGTATTGTTATATGAATTTCCCTCCACAAATTCATATCCAACGTATTTGGGTTAGATGCGCAATTATAAACCACCCGTTGTAGTGTCAGGATCATCGAATTCGATTGACATATTACATCATTTTACGTACCTTTTTTTCTCCATCCCAGTTAGTGGGTTCCAGTTTCGGCAAACATTTGCGTATACTTCTGCCCATAATTTATTTAATATTGCGACTAATATACTCTTTTAATTGCTTATTATAAAAAGCTAGTTTTTTCTATCCCTACAGTTATATTATCAGAAGCACACTTGTTATGACACCATCATCGCCGTTTAATTCTTCGTCAGACATGTTTATTGACACTTGACCGCAGCTAACCCGCGACTGGACAGTCACTGGTTTGTGCTTGTCCGTGCCTGTTCATGTTCCTCGTTCGATTTAGCGACAATCGCGTCGCCACGAAAATAGGATTCGTTACATCTGTTTAATCGCTGCGATTATGTAGTCGTATGTGCATGCATTCTCATTTAAAACCATGCTTCCTATTCTTGCTGCTAAACAATCGCGCTACAAAAAATCGCCAGCGCGCACCTGGCCTAAAGTCATAGCAAGCCCCTGAGTCTATCGCAGCTGTGAACACGGGATTTTATTTTGGGAGGGACTGAAGCTCGATTTCTGAAGTGAGCACTTTGCGCAATAAGGTAAACTTCTTTCCTCAATGTCAAATATATTTTAATTTCAAGTATACACTTACAGGAAACTTACTGCGTCTGTTTATTTTAATTTTCATATCAAAATTTTTAGTTAATTTTAAAAAATTTGCTTATATATATGTATATATATATATATATATATTAAATTTTAACTTTTTTTTTGTGAGTCTGCAGCCCCTTCAGCTCCCACCTTGCGTAAGCCACTGATCTGTCGGTTATGGCAACACCTGAAACGATCTGCATTACTTGATACTTATTAATGTTGTAGAAAAAGACCCTGTCAGCCATCAAGCCACATGTTAAGTTTTCTAGCCCTGTTACGGTCTATTTACACATATCAGTGACGTCTCCGTGTCCCATCCGATTAGTTCCGTAAAAGAACTTCCATATCAGTGACAAATGATATTGTAAAATTGCATGTTGCTTACGTCATCTAGTCATATCCGGCGCAGTTCATTATTTTAGCGTCAGTTCCATGAACGTGCCGTAATTTCTGATATCGTCGCCAACGACATATTTAGTTTTTCACTGACCACTTTGGTGCGGTTTGTCTATAATAGTGCGGACATATTTCAGAAAATTAACGGCGAGCAACTTACAGAATTAGTGCGGCATTATTTATTTTTGTATGGTCTATCGCATTCTAAGTGTCTGGGCACAACTTTTAATCACGGCGCTTGGAATAAGATAGAAGACGAACTGAAAGTTGATATGTTACGTACTTGTCGTGAAAATAGCATTAATTTGCTTATTTCCTAATAAACTTATTATTTTGACAAACATTATACTTACACTGAAAATAAATGATCCACGCCACTCTATTAAACATTGAAATGTCCCTCAAAGCGAAGGTAATGAATCATGGTTTTTCCTATAATTACATACGTTGCTTTACTGCATGAACCAGCAACGCATCGTCTGTGGTAAGGATAAAGATACTGATTCAAGTGCTTTGCCAAGGCTAGAATTTGAAAATATTTGATTACACTGGCATAATTTTTACGGTGTGCACCAATATTGACAGCAGTGGAATTGTAACGAGCTCCGACTAGCGCTAGTAGTACAATTGAGACTGCTTTCTTGTAGTTAAAGAACATCGACCCACTGTTTGGTGGGGCTTAATAGATAATCTGCTTACCGTCTACAGCACCCAAACTGTGTAGGTAGAAGTCCTTAGAAACTGATTTACACTTGTCTTCAGTAGCAGTTGGCAACATTTCACTCATGAGCTTTTCTGTTATTATTTCGCACGTATAGATGACAATATTTAACACTGTGCTGTGCCAAAAGCTGTACCGGAACGAGATTGTTTTCATTGAATCTGTCATATGTAGGGCTGCCTGAAAGAACAAGAAATAATTTAAAATATTAACACAACAAATATTCATATAAAAAAGTTTTATTTATTTATTTCAGAAAACTCATGTAAAGTCCTATTGAATAACATTATAAACAGTTACAGGAAGTATTTAGAGAAGACTGTCACCAAGAGTGAACAAAGTGCAAACTATATTAAACCATAGGAAACATTAGAAATCAACAATGTAAGCAATCAAGAGACCTCTGCTGCACTACATGAAGACTACGAGCACAGCAGAGTGACGTTGGAGACACTTCTGTATCAGGCAACGAGGATTTGTTAACCCAAACAGAGCTTACTCCAATCCAGAAACGCAGTTTTCTCGAGGCGTGCATTAGTCTTTCTGTGCTCCTTGAAAACAGCTGCAAATGCGTCAATGCCATAATGAATACCACACAAATACGGCACGGAAAACATTGCGTCTGAAATGATGCATTACTGATGTAACTAGATAATTTATCTATAATTTAGCATACCTGCAATATGCAGGACGCATGAATGGCCATTAAACTGCTGAATATTTTTTAAAAGTGTAATGCTTGCTTTGCATGATCTAGTATTGCAAGATGATAAACTTCACTCGACTACAACAATGTAACAGGACATTATCAAATTACTATTAGAAACAAATTGCTGCTCTACATTGAATTTATAAAAATTTTATTACAGTAGTAAAATAGTATATTTGTATATAATTAAGAAACGTAGTTACGAATATTTAAACAACGGCATAAAATTTAAGATTGAAACAAATGGCTGACAGGCGCTAATCAAATTTCACCAAATCCGACAGCTGAGTTGTGATTCAAAAGACTGAAGACGAAAACAGAGGAGTAGTAAGGGCGAATACTGTTTTTTATATTTGGATCTCCAAGTAGTATAAAGCCAACTCTGCACATTACAAAAGTGGCTTTGACTGTTACCTTGGTTCAAAGAATTATTTTTTCCCCATGGCGTTTCCAAAATTTCGATTACATTTTTTTTCCTTCGGAAAAACACAAAAAAATGGATGAAATAAATTTTTTTTGTAAATTTTTGGTGTATAAATTTGTGATGTTACATCATAAATTTACAAAAAAGTTCTCAAAAGAACTTTATCGAGTTTATATACAGGGGATGGACAAAATAATACGAACACCATGCAATATAGTACATTTTGTTGCATGTTGGCAACACTGCTTGCGTGTAAATAATGTGACGCGTATGTATTGCCCAGTTTAAATGCCAAGTTTTGTAGGTTATATTTCAGCGTATTATACGCTTTTTTCTGCGACGGTCAAAACAAGCGATCGGTGAAATGTGTGATCTCGCAGACTTCAAAAGAGGGCAAATCGTTGGTGCTCGGTTAGCGGGAGCGTCTGTGACGAAAACCACTGAATGGTTTAACGTTTCACGAGCGACAGTATCCACGGTAATGACAGCATACACAAAACATGGTAAAACATCATCGGCGAAGAGGAATAGTGGGCGAAACCCACAGTTAACTGGCAGAGACAGGCGAACATTAAAAATAATTGTGGCCAGACAACACAAAACTACCGTGGCAAAAGTGACTGCAGAACTCAACACTCACTTGAGTAATACTGTTTCGACAAAAACAGTACGGCGGGAGCTCCACAAATCTAACATTCATGGAAGGGCTTTAATTGCGAAACTCTTTATAACGGAAGCCAACGCTAAGCTGCGAAAGAAGTTGTGCCACGATCATAAAACCTGGACACTTGATGATTGGAAGAATGTGGTATGGTCCTATGAATCATAGTTTACATTGTTTCCTACAAACGGCCGGGTTTATGTATGGAGAATCCCAAAAGAAGCTTACGTTCCGGACTGCCTGCTTTCTACAGTCAAGCATGGGGGAGGTTCCGTTATGATTTGGGTGGCTATATGGTGGTATTCAGTTGGTCCTCTCATCCACATCACTGGCCGGATTACTGCGAATGAATATCTCGACATCCTCAATGATGAAGTTCTTACTATGACTAGCATATTGCTGCCAAACACTGCCATATTCCAAGATGATAATGCGCCCATACACACAGTCGAAAAGGTTCAGTATTGATTTGAGGAGCATCAGAATATCATCAAACATCTTCCCTGGTGAGCACAATCACCAGACCTCAACATAATTGAACCGTTATGGGGAGTTTTAGAGCAGAGAGTGGGGAGCAGTTTCCATTTCCAACATCATTGAAGCAATTGGCGGATGTTTTGGTACAAGAATGAGACAACATTCCGTTGGAAACTATTCAGACANATCATTGAAGCAATTGGCGGATGTTTTGGTACAAGAATGAGACAACATTCCGTTGGAAACTATTCAGACACTCTATGAATCTATTCCGCGAAGAATTCCAGCTGTTCTAAAAGCAAATGGTGCCCCAACACCTTATAAATAAATAAATATTTTGTAAATGTCAGGTGTTCATATTATTTTGTCCGTCCTCTGTATAATTCATTTCTGCTTCTTCGCAATTTTGAAGAAATAACTAGCCGTGAGCTGCACTTTAAAATAATAAAACATTTACTTTCGGGCATATAAGTAGATTTTAATTTGTCTTGCTTGTGATTTTTTTATACACCGACCAGGTATTTTCAGTACACTCTAGTCTCATATTTCTATTGCAAACTTTTAAGTGCAATGCGTCGTACACCTGATTCACATAGCTAAATTGAAAAATATCAAAACATCTAAATTCCATTCAGAATCATCTCTGAAATTAAACAGGCATGTTAAGAAATGCCTCAATTTTTGGACGTAACCAAAGTAATAGAGAATATTGAAGTACATGAGTGTAGCATAAACACACNTAAGAAATGCCTCAATTTTTGGACGTAACCAAAGTAATAGAGAATATTGAAGTACATGAGTGTAGCATAAACACACACTTATAATTTAAGCATTTTCTTAAAATTTTATTTCGTATACATAGAATTTTTTTAAATACATAATATTCTTTGAGTATTCATACCTACATATCATTAAAATTTTGTGCAGCAGTTATATATATATCTATATACACACACACACTGAAGAGCAAAAAAAAACTGGTATAGGTGTGCGTNTAAGAAATGCCTCAATTTTTGGACGTAACCAAAGTAATAGAGAATATTGAAGTACATGAGTGTAGCATAAACACAAACTTATAATTTAAGCATTTTCTTAAAATTTTATTTCGTATACATAGAATTTTTTTAAATACATAATATTCTTTGAGTATTCATACCTACATATCATTAAAACTTTGTGCAGCAGTTATATATATATCTATATACACACACACACTGAAGAGCAAAAAAAAACTGGTATAGGTGTGCGTATGCAAATAACATAGGTATGGAATCAATCAGAATAACACGATGCGGTCGGAAGCTAGATAGGTTGCTGCTGCTACAATGGCAGGTTATCAAGATTTAAGTGAGTTTGAACGTGGTGTTATAGTCGGCGCACGAGAGATGGGACATAGCATCTCCGTGGTAGCGATAACATTTGGATGTTCGCGTACGACCATTTCACTAGTGTACCGTGAATATCGGGAATCTGGTAATACATCACATCTTCAACATTGCTGCGGCCGGAAAAGATGGTGAAAGAACGGGACAAACGACGACTGACGAGTATCATNAAGAACGGGACAAACGACGACTGACGAGTATCATTAAACGCGACAGACATGCAACCCTTTCTCGAATTGGCGCAGATTCGATTTGTGGACTGCCCTGCAGGATTCATGGTTTGAATTGCCTCTTGCATACCTTCAGATATTAGTCGAGTTCATGCCACGTCGTCTTGCGGCACTTCTGCGTGCTCGGGGAGGCCCTACTCGATATTAGGCAGGTGTACCAGTTTTTNCATGCCACGTCGTCTTGCGGCACTTCTGCGTGCTCGGGGAGGCCCTACTCGATATTAGGCAGGTGTACCAGTTTTTTTGGCTCTTCAATGTATAAGGTTAAGGGTTAAAAACACGTCTCATGCACCTTTACTTAGAAGACATACTCAACTTTTAAGAACATATTTTACCAACACAGTTTTTAAGAGCCTCGGGCTTATACATTTTTTTCTGTGTGCTAACAAAAATAATCGACTTTTACTCGACTCCCGATAATCCATTGAAATATTGCTTTCCCGTGTACTGCTGGTCTCGCAACGCGAAGATTGTTCAGGCCAGGCTAGTCCAGGGTCAGGCAGACAACCCACGCCAACACAACAGCAGCAGCTTGCCAGTCTCTCTGTCACTCTCTTCTTAAACTCTCGCTTCCCCATTATTTCCCCTGCTTTGCAGCCGCAACCAGTTACGACTCGTCTACTTGTCCAGATAGGCGTGTGGCGCCTTCAATTTCAAAGTTTAATTCAAAAAATTCAGTGACAACAAAGAAAGAAAGTTTTTCATTTAGAGTGCTACACAGCTTATTGTAGAAAAAATGTAAAAACTATCCATTTGGAAATTGGGGGAAAAAAAACTGAACCTACGTAAGAAATTGTAATTTAAATTACGAATATAAGTAGTTATTAATTTAAAATTACACTAACTGCTTAATTAGGGTCATTAATTAATGTTTTTTATAATTATAATTGAACATTTTTCAACATATGATATATTACGCATGCAATTGCACGAATCGTGAGGGTGTAAACTTGCTCGCTTTCAACATCAGTAATGGGTCCTCTCGCTGCGAAGTGCGTGACCGGCTGAGCCAAGGGATAGAGGTTTACATGTTAAGTGATTTTAGGTGCATCTCAGCTACCTTCCACAATATTACTCTCAAACAAAAACACTTTGCGCCCTTGGAAGATAAGAATTATACTGCAAGAGAGCAAGTAGAAGTAAATTAGAGTTTTTGTTTTGGTTGAGTTCAGAAATCTTAATTTACCCGCAATTTACAGGGTATTAAAACTCTGCATTTTGTAGAAATGTGGCTCGGGCAAAGATCGACAATGTAATTTTTGTTTGAAAGCGATATCGTGAAAGGTGGTAGATACACGCCTAAAACCATTTAACATGTAAAAAAAAACCGTAGCCTTTCACTTGGCTGGTCATGCACTAGCAGCCTATATCGTGTAATAATTTCAGTTTCAGAGCTATTATTGGAAATATTTGTCTATAGAAAATATACAATATACCAGATGTTTAATATTTTTGTATCTTATTTTTACCGTGTGTAATTTCCTGCTTGCAAAAAAGCATAAACTTATTGATAAAATATAAATAGGTTCCTGAATTTTTGAAACCAGCATATAACGCATATTGAAAATTAGGCACAAAAATATAAAACAACTTGTAATATTCTATAATCGTACGTTGACAGTAATGACTCTGAATCCGAAATTATGACACGAAAACGAAGAATTTCTCCAAAAGAGGTGAAGCCGATAATTAATGTTACACTGAATTTGTAGGTGGTGCTTGGAATTGATGAAATTACTCTCCTCCAGCGAGTAAGTACAACCAAAGCAATTGCTTGTTTCATTAGTAAGTCCCAGATTTTACGCCATACAACTAACCAAAGTTTCACTGCACAGTCAACAAACTAAATTCTCGTTAAAAAAGTACAAAACCCCTGATTTTTCGTGAATTTTAACTCGGAACCTAGTAATAAAAAGGTATATTACAGGCATAGTATTATTTCTTTCAATATTTCATTAACTATCTTCGTTGAATCAGGTACGCTGGGCAGTTTCCAGACATATCAAGAAAACTCATCAATTCAAAAACAATCCACACCTTAACCGGGACTTGAACCCAGAATCTGTTTCTTCGCAAGAAGGCATGCGACGCGACAGCAGGCCTCTACGTCACTGTGTTTCCATCAACAATAAGTATCTGCGGGGGAGAGCTGAGACAAGGCGAGGGCGTTTGAAATAACCCTAGTTATACGTCTATACCTACCCTAGAGTCTACGCGGACTGGGATGAATCATCTCATTAGTGACATAGGGACGTCTGGAGATTACAGTGCACAACANCCCTAGAGTCTACGCGGACTGGGATGAATCATCTCATTAGTGACATAGGGACGTCTGGAGATTACAGTGCACAACATCCTGTAGGCATGCCATATCAAGTCACGCCAATGGTAGATGTTCGCCCCCAAAAATCGAGTTTTTAATTGATTTTCGTTACATATATCAGCAACTATTTGCGATTAAGCAACAAATCGGTGAATAGAGATTTGTAGAACGGAGATATTTAACCTGTGAAAATGCGATTGGTAATATAATCCCTCTTCATTGGGAAAATAGGGGTTGCCAGCCTGTGTTTTGTTACTAATCAGCACCCACATATTTCTGGCGAAGGGGGATGATATTACCAATGGAATTTTCACAGGTGTGAGATCCTCGTTCTTCAAAGCACTGCTCACCGATTTGTTTCATAAACGCAAGTAGTACCTGATATATGCGACGAAAATAATTCCAAACATTGATTTTTGGGGGTGCATAATCACTTTAGGAAAAAACTGGTAAATACATTTTCATCTTGTACTTTCGTTAGGAATAACTTGCTGCAGTTTGTCGGTGTTGTATGGAAAAACGTTGTATAATCAGACATTTAATTACGATGGCGGTTTCCGTAAAAAAAAAAAAGCCATACAGTAGTTTCAAAGCATACCTACAAAGTAAAAAAGGTTTCCTGATTTCCTTACGAGTGACTTCATTACTTTATAGAAAAACAAATCCTTTAAGCTTTAGGGCTTTTCCGTAAATAATCGATACATTAATTTTTCTTTAGGCATGTGTTGACTTCATTTATATGTATTCTGTTAACATGAACACATAGAAATAAATAACTCTCTTTCAAAACAAAATGTCTGAAATCTGACGAGTTGAAATAGCCAGTTAGGGCACAGCCGAAAACAGTATGGCTACCGAGGTCCTTTCTTCAAATTATGAGACGATCTTCGTTACTTTTATAGGTTAAGTGCAGGAATGAAAAATAGGAACGACATTGGCGCGAGCAGGATTGGTTATGGACCACACAAAAATGCAACTTAACTAACTTTTCAAAACCCGCACATTTCTTACACTAACTTACCGTAAGCTTACTCTCAGTTTGCTTACCCATTTCCTGCAAAGCGTGTTTCTCATTTTAATAAGAAATTTGATCTTGTAAATAGGTTGGTATTTTTTCCTTGCAAAAAATATTTTATATACACTTTATCGACCAAGTAAGTGGGTGCTTACGCAGTAACGATTTCCTGTAATCGAGACGTGCACATTTGCAAAACTAGTCATCGACCCGAGGAAACAAGTTTAACCACTAAGCTCTAACTCGTTAAAAATAAAAACTACACCAGAATCTGTAAGGAATCGCCAAAAAATGAAGTTCGCTATTGCGTGTTGTGCAGTCAGTCAGTCAGTGTTATCACCATCGTAGTAAAGTTCCGTTTCAAATGCAGACACACACGCACAAACACATACATTCACATTCATACACACACATATACACGCATAAACATACACACAGAAACACAGACAGGAAAGTGCTCTCATAAGACTTTATTTTATTCGGAAAGTAGGCTAAAAAAAACTGGATCACTACTAAGAAAAGGCAATGTTTCCAATTGAGCAACTGAACTTATTAGTGAGTTTATTGTTTTTGTGTAGATGCTGTTATGATTTTCTCAACTTCTGTAAATATTTTAGTGATGTAATGTGGAGAGAACATAATAGGTGTTTCTAAATTATAAACTACTTGCGGAAACTTTTCACTGGCTGAGAAGGGGAGGCCTCTTAGTATCGATCTGTTTTCTGATTGTTACAATCAAGAACTTTTGGAAAAACTCCTTTCGAGTGTTTTGTAAGAGTGATTTTCAGTTAAAAATACCCACGAATAAACATGAAATCGCAGTGAAAACAAATGTGTTTAGACGAATGTAAATGTCAAACACAATGCAGCATGAATTGTTTTGTTTGAATAAGAAGAAGTTTGACGGCCTTACCCCGCGCTTCCGCCGCCAAATACGGCAAATCAACATACGCCTACCGTTCGTAGTACCCTCCAGCTAAGCAAGCAGCTTATCTGGCAACACCGCCCACTGCTGCAGGACATCTAAAATTTAGACGAGAGATACACGATTCTCTCGGAACATTCGTGGTCCGGTAGAAGTGTTATTATCTGCAACTGTACACCAAAGCCTTGAGGTGCCCGCACACATAAACGTCATTGGGTTTAAGATCTGGCAATTGGACAGGCCATGCATAGGGCTGTAGTAATTGCCAACCATTTGCAACACGACGAAAATTTGTCACCCTATAGACAAGCTCTTTAGCGTAATGTTGACACGTCGTTAATTACCATGCTTTTACGCACTTCATCCAGCTATTATTCTGCTAAGGTATCACCATGTAAATATGCCCCACATGTACCGTATAAGTAGATTGCAGAACATGCTTCCATATTGATTGTAAGGTATCCTGTTTTTGAGTCACAGCAATATGTGGTAGTCAGCACTTGATAATATGGTTTTTGGATTTCTTGCTATTATCGTCCAAGAATTCTCATGGCTACAGATCTGGAGGACCATGTTCGAATCTGGCTATTGTCTTCATTGGTCTTAGCAATATCCTAGAGTAAGAAGCTGTTTCGGCTCTGTAAATACTGCATATTAGCGCAAAGCTTGACTCTGGCTACCCTAAGGTGACTAAAAATATTCGAATGTTTACCTCATCCATGTTTGTGCAGTCTCTACAGTGTTTACACTATCCCCATATTTTTGTCTCGATAATTTTACGATGCGAGCTGGTCATAAAGGTATAAAGAAGCAAGTAGCATGTCTGTGCAGATATATTTTAGTATAGTGATTTCGATCCTGCTGCCAGTAAAATTCGAACTAATATGCTTGTCCGGTTAACTCACGTCGGAAACCATGAACGAGGTTGTAAGTCCCTTTGAACATATCTTGGCTCAGTAACGGGGAGTGTGAGCATCCGTAATANGGAAACCATGAACGAGGTTGTAAGTCCCTTTGAACATATCTTGGCTCAGTAACGGGGAGTGTGAGCATCCGTAATAAAAATTTTAGAACTCTGCATACATTTGGTATGCAAGACGATACCACTCATTTTCAAAGCCTGCGCTCGTGTCCATCTGTGTGTAGCATTTGTTATTCAAAAATAATTCCGACTTCTATATTTAGCAATGCGTATGGCTCACTCTCATGTTGTGGTATATCCTGATCTCTAACCTGATTATGTTCTTCAATTTCTCTGTGGCGAAGCTGAACTTTACTATTCCAGTTATGTGCTGGCTTGCAGGCAAGCTAGAGCGTGTTTCGAGGCAGAGGTTTCATTGCACCTGAAATATCAGAAGGCTTGAATTGTGAAAGTTTTCACTGGATCCGACCCACAACTCTCCTCGGTGTGTTAAAAGTGTTAAATCTTCTTTTGCTGCAAATAAGATTTAAGTAAACTTCTGCCCATCTTTATGGGACTACAAACATGCAGCATTAAATACGGTCCTTTAAGAGTGGTAATGTAAGAGAGACATTCAAAAAAGAAGTAACGCCAAGTTATTGCATGCCACGAACNTACGGTCCTTTAAGAGTGGTAATGTAAGAGAGACATTCAAAAAAGAAGTAACGCCAAGTTATTGCATGCCACGAAAATTTTACTGTGTATGCAGAACAGTACATTGCACTATTTTTCCATATACATTTAGTCGCTATAAAATCACCATCACTGCTACATCGTTATCCATCGAAGTGTACTTTATTTTAACCTTACCCAAAATATGAAAATCACATGGCACGAGATCGAAGCTGTATGATGGATGCTGCAATTACTTTAATCCAAAACTGTGCAATAATTCTTGTGTTTTAGCTTTGTGCGTGATAGCATTGTCGTGGATAAGGAAATCACCTTGGCTTAGATATCCACCTCTATTGGTTTTTATGACTTTGCAGAAAGTATGTAAGTTTTAAGAAGAAAGCATTAACAGTTCTTCCTTTAACCACAAAGTCCGTGTACACAACTCCTTCACGATAGAAATAACAGTGGCCAAGACTTTCCACTTGTGGTGCAACTTTGAACTTACACTTTGGAGGCGTTGATAAGTATCTTCATTCCATTCACCCTCTCTTTAATTCTGAGGTGAAATGATAAAACCGCTTTTCATTGCATGCGATTACACGGTGTTGAGGAATTATTGTTTTCTATGGAATAATTGTAAAGGAAATGTCGAGAAGACAATAACCATTCACTTTAAGTTGTTGTGTCAGTGAATGCGGAACACATCCTGAACACAATCTGCAACATTGAAGTTAGTAGTGGATAATGGAATTTACACTGACAGTCAACATACTCACCTTCTCAGCAATTTCCACGACAATCACTCTGCGACTGTATACAACTCATTGACTTCTGTGATGGACATTGAAGGCTTTCCTTGCAGATCAGAATTAGTCAAGTCATTACGACAACGTTAAAACTGCTGTCTACACCTAGCTGTGACTGGACATAACATTTCATTTGCTTCATACATCATCGTTATTTCACGTCCGATATTTAAACAATTGAGATGTTTCATTTACAGAAGTAGTATACAAATACTTTTTCTTCTAGCATACTGTAGAATATAATTGTACTTTACAAAGAAAACTTCATTTGAGACTTTGTTGCCAAAAGAACCTTTAGCAGGACTACAAAACATTTCTTGTAAAATGTAATACATATTTNTTCATTTGAGACTTTGTTGCCAAAAGAACCTTTAGCAGGACTACAAAACATTTCTTGTAAAATGTAATACATATTTGTAATATTACAAATTAGGCTCGTATTTCAACTTTCATTTTCAAGAAGTTGAAATGATTTTTTTTATCATTGAAAAAAATCGCTACGAATAAAAAAAGAGAGTTGAAATAAAACTTTACAATCAATTCTCAAAAAAAAAACNATCATTGAAAAAAATCGCTACGAATAAAAAAAGAGAGTTGAAATAAAACTTTACAATCAATTCTCAAAAAAAAAAACTCCATACTGAGCACTAACACTCGAATCAGCCCTCCTCGGGTAACAAACCGAAGACATAAACCAAACGACCAATGTGTCTTACAATAGCATCCATTATTTTAACAGTAATAAAATTAATATATTGAGGAAGGCGANAACCAAACGACCAATGTGTCTTACAATAGCATCCATTATTTTAACAGTAATAAAATTAATATATTGAGGAAGGCGAGAAAATATTGTGCCACTTCAGGGGAAGAATTGAAGTTAGTGATTCAGAGAGCTACTGTAATTTAAAATGACATTAAAAGTCTGCAGGCGGATTGCAGATTTGCAGTTTATAATTTCAGAATACATTGTTTCAGAAATGTTCGTGTAGGGAATCAATTATTAGTATTACATACCTACAAAGGTTTTTACAGTCTGTTCCATCCGTAGAAATAATATTTATTAGGATTCAGAGGAAATACACATACCAGCATGATCACATAAGCCTATTTTTCGTAGGAAAGTAGTTAAAAGTCAATTAAGTTTTTATATTATAAAGAACATTGTGAGGAAACATTTCCCCCGCTCCCCTAATCGAATAACAATTACTTAAAAGCAAATCATTCGTAAACACATTCACTTGAATTAAGTGAAATACTTATCACAAAATATAATAATTTGTAACTGTGGCTTCTCGATGTTAAATTATACGTGGTCGGTATAAACATATTTCTAGATGTAATACAAATGCGGCTCTCATAAAATTACAAAGAAGAAATTTTGGAAGGAATATTATCGTATTGCTACAAACGTTGGTAAATGTACAAAGAAACTCTCACTAATATTTACAAAAATGTTTTACCGTGTATATAGTTCGTATCCAACTGTCACGCCTTTGTTAACCGTCGATATAATGAAATTTCTGGAACGTTGACGATTGCAGTGACTCAGTAGCGAGACACAGATATTATCTCCACTCCACACAGCGCCTCATTGCGCTATTCTACGATGGCGTAGTGCGAGATGTAAGTTATTGCCCAATCACCACTCGTACAACCTTGTTTCTGAATCAATAAAAAAAAAATAGTGCGATAATCGGACCATGCGACCACAATATCAAAAATTCTCAAGTAGTCGATTTTAGCAATGTATGGAAAAACTGCAGATCTTCAGCTTGTAGAAAACAATATTCGCTAAATTCGGAAACCAGTTTGATTTCAGCAGACTTTGAGTTACCTACATCGCTGCAGCTAATTAATCTGTTTGTGTAGAACAACCCTGGCTTGTTAGTGAACGTGTATGTGCTTACTGCTAAGGAAGAGGGAATAGTAGTGCTATGATATAACATTTGAAAGGAAAAGTTGAACAATTTTATCTGTTGCTACTGAAAAATAAGGGGAACAATACTTAATAATCACTCATGGGAAACCGTATACTAAAGATGAAGTAGACCGGTTATTCGTCTTCTGCGCATGTAGCCAACATTATCCTACCCCAAAGGAACGCAACTGTCAATGGTGAACGGTGATGAACGCGTTTTTTTATATGTCAATTTTCAAAAGACAAGCCCTTTTGTATGTATAAAATGCTTTTACCAAGTTGAATTTAATCAAGCTGCATTGCATATTGTTTAGAGCAAGTATACAAACATCTCAAAGCACTTGTTTACTAATCAGTGTTCTAACCTCAAATCCAATCCATACCGTTTTTGCTAGACGTGTTGGCAGAAAAGCAGTTCAACGTTGGGACACAGAGGCTGGTTGGGCACATCCAGCGAGATCGGTCTACATCTTCTTTAGTCCATGCGGGAAACATGACTTAAGGCTACTCACGGTTATTTGAGCACCTTTTAAATCAACTTTTGGAAAATGCCACTGCCCCTACCTGCATATATATTTTAACGGGCACACTGACTGGCGTACGACCAGTGAAGTTGGTGACAACGGAGAGAAAGTAGTTCTATGTTTTAACGTTGAATTAAAAGTGTTAAGTAAAATATTGCGAATACCGAAATGATTTAATCTGCTTCCTGTTTCTTTAATGCGGATTATTGTATGAATCAGCAAATGCATAAAATATTCACTTGTATAATAATTTCACAGTTTCACTTGACCGACGCATGAATAAAGTGATGAGGCACGTGGCATTGTTAAATGTTACATATGGTGGAAGAATATGTGAAGTACATACATTAAGTAGATCTTAAGCAGGGCTTTCTAAAGTGCTCAGTTTACCATGAACAACCTATACCTGGTAAGCAATTCCTTACAGTGCACAAAACCCAGTGTAAATAATTCTCGTGTCGAGGAAATATTTTTTTTTCTTATTACGTCATAGACTTTATTTAACAAATTTTTGTTAAAATTAATTTTATGTCATATTTCGTTTTGCCTCGTTTTTTAAAATCTTACAATTTATATTATAGTATAAATAAAAGAATAATAAATGACGTAAAATTTTTTACGGCATCCTTTAACTATGCATACAAACACGCAATTAATTTTATTTTAATGTTGATATTATTAAATGTATTTTTTCTTTTGTTTGGTATAAGCGAAACCAAAATGGAAAATTGAATATGTGGATTATAGACGACTAAAAGAATAACTCGCAATGGAAACTAAACTAGGAGGTAAGATGCATATCGGCTCCAAGAGGACTGATGCGTCTTCATAAATGCAATAAATAGTGTTTCCTTCGCCATGCTCGTATTTGGCCGTAGGAGAAGATGTCCTAGATGGAGGTCGAATAAGAACGAATAACTGATTGTATATGAAGTGATGTAAAACCAGCACTTGTTCAAATACGTATCATTTGCCTACCGGCTGTGGTGTTACCAGCGTAGAGTTAGGTACAGCGAGTAAACAACTCAGACAAACGAATACTCTCCTCGGGTGTGCAAGCGTAGGAAGGTTAGTTCAGTGCTCAAGTCGGGTGTCGAACCTTGTACTGTGGCGTGGGTGACACAAAAGAGGTAAAATAAAAGTAAGCATTAAAAAGGTTTATTTTTAAAATTGTATTGCAATGAATGCTTATTGTTTTATTAAAATAATTTTCATTGAAATATATTTTATGAAAATGTAATTAGACACATATATATATATATCAATTTTTTTAAATATGGCATACATGTTTGCAAAACTTTTCCTGCCTGAGCATGTGTTATACTTTGGGTATATGGTCACCAGAGTCAGGATGAAGACCATCTGGGGTCAATTGTTTATATTTAACTTTGCCGTTGTAAGGTGTGCGTGTGCCATGAGAGGCCGACTTATCCCTAGTCTTCAATCCGTACCCGTGCGCTCGATAAGATTATGTTATACAGTAATATATGTATATATATATATATATATTTAAATATATCACTGTAATACATACACATTTAATTCCAGTTACTTAGGTCTCAATACAAATGAATAAAATTTTGATATCACAGTTTTTCGTAATGAGCGTGAAAGTACGATGTATGGTATCACTATTAAATCACAAGGAAAATCATTTAATAGTAAATTTAGAATTTCACATTTCAGTGGGCAAAAATCATAGGCAAATAAATCACCAAAATAAAATTTTTCAAACAGAAATCGAATACTTGAAGTTGAATTGAATAAGCAAGCATATTAAATCCGCTACATTTATGCCGGTAGGTTAATCGTGTCGGGAAAAATGTACCATCGAAACTTATCAAACCCACACACTAGAACATGAGAACAGTACACAAGCAGTAATGCGTGTAAATGCGCTTTCAAAGAGTAATTTCGTATCGAATTCGGTAAGTGGGTGCTTTTACAGGATAAGTACATTTATTTTAAAAACAAAATGAAAGCTAATGCTAATTTTAAATAAATGAGTGGTCTTGAGAACGGAAAGGGGTAAGTAATTGCTTAAAATTTGCGTTCATATCACGTCTCCTTCGGAGCCACGCTTAAAATTTAATTATCTGTACGTTGCGATTGCAACAAAGAGAATGCATCTCATGCATTTGAGAAGGTTGACATTAAAAATCCTCTGCACGTACATAAACAAACATTTTTCATTCAGTGACAAGTATCAAAATGATAGTAGCTCAAGTAAGAGAAAGCCTTGTCGAACTTTAATTAATTTTCAGTTCATGTGAGATGTACAGATGTACAAGGATAATCCTGCTCCTGTCCAGGTCTGCTGTGAGTTTTCTCGGCCACTGGGGCAGATAGCAGTTTCGCTCCCTCGCCCACAAATTCGTTAATTTTCAATCAGTTTTGTAATATAAATGTATGATCGACTACCATTATTATAACTGCTATCAGCAGTAGTCTGTAGGTACTTTAGTTAAGCAGAAACGTCACTGAATGTGGCCTGGGGTAGAGCGCGCCCATCTGCCCTATCCCACTCTGGGCGGGCCTGCTTACAGGCTCAAATTTTATTTTATATGCAATTATTATATAGTGTGCATGAGCTCTAAAAAAAGAGCTTATCGCGGCACACGTATGCACAGAAAATTTATTTAATTGCTGCTGTCTGCCAGCATGAGAATCATGCTTTGGGGCCTCATTTTGTAAAACTTTAAGCAATGGCAGCTTCTGTGTAACCTTGTTGTTGAGACGAAATAGTATAACATGATCGAATCCATTTGATATGTATTTGTCATGCACAACGTCTTTACACAAAGACATGACAGATGACTTTTGTATGAACGACAGTGTAGCGATAAAGGCGGTTGTACTGATGTTATGATATGCAGGAAGCATCTTCGAGGATTAAATATGTAACAAAACCCGTCTGAGAAAATTAATAAAAATGGTCTGTTACAGTCTCACAAAAATAGCGTAGTGTTACGTGTTGCTGCCCTGCATCGCTTCCCTTGCCCCGTTCCAATGTAGCGAGGAAACAGTGTGCCAAGGCCAATGTGGTGATGTGATAAGCGGGCGGCGGTTCACAAAGGAGTGTGCCGTGCGGTAAGCCTGTCGCAAAGCGATCGCTCCTGAACGTGGGCGGATTGAATTTCTGAGGTTATCTGAAAGAATGTCCCGGTTCATTGGACTTGCCNCCCTAGTCTTCAATCCGTACCCGTGCGCTCGATAAGATTATGTTATACAGTAATATATGTATATATATATATATAAATTTATATCACTGTAATACATACACATTTAATTCCAATTACTTAGGTCTCAATGCAAATGAATAAAATTTTGATATCACAGTTTTTCGTAATGAGCGTGAAAGTACGATGTATGGTATCACTATTAAATCCCAAGGAAAATCATTTAATAGTAAATTTAGAATTTCACATTTCAGTGGGCAAAAATCATAGGCAAATAAATCACCAANTTAATAGTAAATTTAGAATTTCACATTTCAGTGGGCAAAAATCATAGGCAAATAAATCACCAAAATAAAATTTTTTAAACAGAAATCGAATACTTGAAGTTGAATTGAATAAGCAAGCATATTAAATCCGCTACATTTATGCCGGTAGGTTAATCGTGTCGGGAAAAATGTACCATCGAAACTTATCAAACCCACACACTAGAACATGAGAACAGTACACAAGCAGTAATGCGTGTAAATGCGCTTTCAAAGAGTAATTTCGTATCGAATTCGGTAAGTGGGTGCTTTTACAGGATAAGTACATTTATTTTAAAAACAAAATGAAAGCTAACGCTAATTTTAAATAAATGAGTGGTCTTGAGAACGGAAAGGGGTAAGTAATTGCTTAAAATTTGCGTTCATATCACGTCTCCTTCGGAGCCACGCTTAAAATTTAATTATCTGTACGTTGCGATTGCAACAAAGAGAATGCATCTCATGCATTTGAGAAGGTTGACATTAAAAATCCTCTGCACGTACATAAACAAACATTTTTCATTCAGTGACAAGTATCAAAATGATAGTAGCTCAAGTAAGAGAAAGCCTTGTCGAACTTTAATTAATTTTCAGTTCATGGGAGATGTACAGATGTACAAGGATAATCCTGCTCCTGTCCAGGTCTGCTGTGAGTTTTCTCGGCCACTGGGGCAGATAGCAGTTTCGCTCCCTCGCCCACAAATTCGTTAATTTTCAATCAGTTTTGTAATATATATGTATGATCGACTACCATTATTATAACTGCTATCGGCAGTAGTCTGTAGGTACTTTAGTTAAGCAGAAACGTCACTGAATGTGGCCTGGGGTAGAGCGCGCCCATCTGCCCNGCAGTAGTCTGTAGGTACTTTAGTTAAGCAGAAACGTCACTGAATGTGGCCTGGGGTAGAGCGCGCCCATCTGCCCTATCCCACTCTGGGCGGGCCTGCTTACAGGCTCAAATTTTATTTTATATGCAATTATTATATAGTGTGCATGAGCTCTAAAAAAAGAGCTTATCGCGGCACACGTATGCACAGAAAATTTATTTAATTGCTGCTGTCTGCCAGCATGAGAATCATGCTTTGGGGCCTCATTTTGTAAAACTTTAAGCAATGGCAGCTTCTGTGTAACCTTGTTGTTGAGACGAAATAGTATAACATGATCGAATCCATTTGAGATGTATTTGTCATGCACAACGTCTTTACACAAAGACATGACAGATGACTTTTGTATGAACGACAGTGTAGCGATAAAGGCGGTTGTACTGATGTTATGATATGCAGGAAGCATCTTCGAGGATTAAATATGTAACAAAACCCGTCTGAGAAAATTAATAAAAATGGTCTGTTACAGTCTCACTNAAGCATCTTCGAGGATTAAATATGTAACAAAACCCGTCTGAGAAAATTAATAAAAATGGTCTGTTACAGTCTCACTAAAAATAGCGTAGTGTTACGTGTTGCTGCCCTGCATCGCTTCCCTTGCTCCGTTCCAATGTAGCGAGGAAACAGTGTGCCAAGGCCAATGTGGTGATGTGATAAGCGGGTGGCGGTTCACAAAGGAGTGTGCCGTGCGGTAAGCCTGTCGCAAAGCGATCGCTCCTGAACGTGGGCGGTTTGAATTTCTGAGGTTATCTGAAAGAATGTCCCGGTTCATTGGACTTGCCTCTCTCTCTGCGTGACTCGGGCTGCGGGGAACCTTCCAGATCGGGCGACTGAGACTATTTAAGCTGCGACGGCCCTCCAAGCCGACAGTTGTGAGAGTTGGGAGTTTGAAGGACTGCGTGACCCTAAGCGTTAGGCTCGCGAAGACGGTGAAGAGACGAGCCAGCAGAACGATGGGTGGTGACGAAGGCGACCAGCGGGAGTGAAGTCTACGGACAGCGAGCATCGGTACAGTGGAGAGAGAAACTGGCAGGCGGGCGGGACTATTGAACTGGATGTGTGACAGGAAGACATTTCAAATGATGGCAACATACAGCTTGAAAATGTGTTTGAGTGTGAATTAAGTGACTTTAACCAACAGAGAGACATTGGAAATGAATTTGATTAGAGTTGAGATAGACACTAAATGTTGCACTCACTGATATCAAAAAAAAGTAATAGTAGAGATGGATAGTTTAATGCTGTAAACAATAGCTGTATGAATGAATAAAATATCGCAAGTTTGGATACACCCCTATGGCATCTTGTAACAGTATTTTGTGTAAACTCGTGACTATGTAATATGTGATTCTCCACGGAACGAATCACTAAAGTAACAATAGTACACTCGATGAAGTAAAACACAGCCTTGGTGCTGTCATTTCGAGATTTTTTGGAGTAACTAGGTCCTTCTCACACCGTGGGACACAGAGACCTATGAAATTATTTAAAAAACTGCTACTTAAAGTTAACAACCAAGAAAATTAAATCACAGAGGTGCCGTAAGTTGTGAAAGCTGGCATATTGCAGTAGCTGAGAAAAGTGTTTATCAGACAGTTTGTGGGTTTCCGTAACACACCACTAAGTGTGAAACCAATAAGTTTCGCAAAGACACCGCGTGCGTTCTTCTGAGCTTTCTTCGTTGTGTCGTCTAGAGGTTTATGCTAGTATTGGGATATTTTGTCTTATCTTTGTTGCTCCTCCGTTTGTTACTCGTTTTGTTTCGTTTAGTTTGTAGAATACTTGACTGAATTGACTGTGGAATTATTTTTATGTTTTAAATATCGGTTGACAACAACTAGTTCTGGCTTGTTCTCGTCGATGGTTTCAATGCCATCCTCTATGATTTCCTTAGCGGCATAGCTCTGCAATGGTGTATGTCTGCACTAATGTTTCGATTAATAACTTACTCTCATTGCAAGTACCATTCAAAGGAAATAGTTAATGGTAATGACAATTTAGCTGGTTTGTGGACGATTTAAACTGTCTGGAAATCAACCTTCGAAAAAAAAAATCAGTTCCCGTCTCTGCACTTAGCTTAATCTTAATATTTAATTACATTATATACAAATATGTTAACCGCGTATTGTGAAGTTATATGCACTTACGTAATTTTGGAAGTTTAGTACTCAGAGATAGTAGCAACTGAAATCAATTTCATTTTCGAGAAAGAAGAGCAATAATCTTCATAAAATTAAAATATTCTCGTATGCAACATTCTCGTACTGAAACGGGACAGACCAAAAATTAAATATGTAATTTTTATTTAGAATGGATTTTAACATCAAACTACCATTCTCAGGAGGTGGAAAAAATTCGCAATTCTGTTACATAGAAAGTTTAGTAGAATATGAAGGCACATTTTTTAAAGCAAACTATAGGCTAACTTCAGTGGAAACGACGTGGTTCTGACAGTTGTGTTGGAAGAAAAGTAGTCGAGTGTTGATAACAAGATGTCTACTGCGCAGTTGGCACACGCATTCTACCTCGTTTTAGTTCTACTGGATAGACACAGGGATACTATGGGCTGTTCACGATTGAGGCCCAAGTTACTTTTTTTTCTTGCAGTCATTTTTTTATCCTTTACCCACGTTTGAAAATAAATATTGCCATATAAGTAATAAACCAGTGTGTATATTCCATGGCACTCGGAAGTTAACGTCCAAGACTAAAATAAAATATATTTATTGATTATTATTCTAAATGAAAGGGTTTTAAAAAGTGCTCACTTTATCGTGAATAGCCTATATTCAGTAAGCTGAAATAAGTATTGATTTTGATACGGGGTGGAAGGATATGGATAAGGCTGAAAGTAGGGCTGTGAGAAGAGCCGATTCAACGGCTGCACAAGTATATTTGCGATTTTTTCACGCTTTTTAAATAAACCTTTGAAAAAAGATGCCATGTAAGACGTGTTTGGTTGCTTCCAAAATATGACATGTATCACAAGTGTTTTATACTTTTTTTTTTAACCTAAAAGTTCCTTATTTTTGGTTAAATTGGATTCATAGCTATATTTTGTCTATAAATTACAATATATAATTTTTAAGAGATATGAATTAAAACAGAGAGAAAATAGGTGTGTTGGTAATGCGTACTATGAAATAGTTGTTATGTAAAATGTTATTACACTGAGTGCGCCGAAATGTGGTGCGTTGGCCTTTTGGTGTGGTATTGTAAGCTTTGTTTGTATGAGGCGGAGGAATATCGTGGAAGTAGAAGTTACGCAGGGCTTCAGAAAAGTCGTAAGTGACCGTGGATGGACTGTAAAAGAGATGCGGTGTGGGAGTGCGGGGCCCCTGGGCAGCGTGCGGGTCGCGCTGTGTGTTGTGTCTGCGGCCGCACTAGGGTCAGCGCGCCCCTGCTACCCCGGCTCCCGCCCCCACACGGCGTGGGGTGCGGCGCCGAGATAACGCCGCTAGAGGGTTCGCCGCTGTCGCCGGGGTACAAACGTATAGGGGGGAAGGGGCGAGCGGCAGAAATATTAACTGAAAGGTTCGCGTCCTGCCTGGCTGGCCGGCCTGCCTGCTCCCAGCGCGAGAATAGCGTGTGGTCGGTGCGGGCGTGGGGTGGGGGAGGCGCGAGGATTGGAGGAGACACTTAGTTGCGATTACCGTTACCACCCCCATAGTCTATTCGCGGTTTCTTCACACTCTTTTGAATCGCACCTTTGAAAAATTACACCATACGTAACGTGTTTGGTTGTTTCTTAATTATGTAATCTATCACAAACGTTTTATACTTGTGTTAACATTGAAGTGTTTTATTTTTAATTAAACTAGATTTTTTCTATCGTATATTTAAAAATTATATTATATGGTTTATATGAATTAAAACAGTTAGAAAATAGCTGTGTTGGTAATACCTAGAAAGAAGTAGTTCTTATGAAAAATATTATTACACTAACTGCGCGCGAACGTGGTGCGTTACCCATTTGGTGTAGTTTTCTACACTTCGATAAGCTTTGTTTGCATGGGGCGGAGGAATATCCTGGAAGTAGAACTTTAGCAAGGCTTCTGAAACGTTGGAAGTAACTGTAAATGGATATTACCGACGAAATATGCTGCTGAGCTCTCTCTACCCCCGTCACTATTTTATCAACCTTTAGGTCACCATCTCACTCACAGTATTCTATTATTAGATTTTTTTTACTGATCTAATTTTTTAAGTAGAAAAAAACTGAACATTCAACGACATTGCTTTATGTATTTATTTTCCTTCCAGTACAGACATAATGCCTGAAGTTGTAAATATAATGCAATTGATGTGACTAATAATTCGTAAATAAACATAATGTTAGGTATACAAACTGTAATATGGTTATATGTAAAAGTTGCAAAAATTTTGTTAATACAGCAAAAGAGTGTATACGTATAACGAATAAACCTTAGTTGCAAAGTAGTTTTACGTGCAATGTCAGCTCGCCTTCTCGTTGTGAATTCTGGTTAATGCTGCTAAACAACTAAACAATTTTGGGTTCCAAACAGCTCTAATAAGCTTCTGACAGGCATTGCACGATGCCTTACGGACTAAGAACATGAAATGTAACTAAAAATAACAGGATTTTTCAAAACCAAATGACAAAAGTTCTTGAATAATTTATGCTAATTCTCCAACTGAATATTGAGAGCATCAGTAGATTAAAATCTGAATACCTTACACATTGTCTAAAAAGATAGAAAATTGAATTTCTACTTCATCGGAGGAACTCCAGAAATGTTGCTTACATTAGGATATTCTTTGGCAGGAGCATCTTCATTACAAAGATGGTAGAAGCTACTTAAGCAAGGCAAATAATTTTAAAAGTTTGTTTAATTGAAGAGAGCCCTTTTAATAA
>NQII01000705.1:0-33722 GCA_002778355.1 Clitarchus hookeri
TCGCCCACCCGGCTGGCTTCACCGCGAGACCGGAACGACCAACTTGCTCTCAGGTAGGCGGGCGTCTTAAGAGTGTATGATGTTAGCCTACAGAACAGGTGTATTGCTTTCTACGCGTATTTGAAAACCAAAATGGGACAAAAAAAAAAAAGCAATGGCGCAAAATACTGTTTTTTTAGAGTCGTTAAAAGCGTTATTTCTGCAAAAGTCACGAGTTGCTATGGTTTGATTTCTGAAGCCGTGGAATTGTTGAACGTGACAAAATATTATAAATTAATGCTTCAGAGCAAACAGTGATTCCAACCGAAGTACATGTAATCAGCACTGGATGTTAGTAAAATTTCCAAATATTAATTTTCATCGGCAATGACATACGCGAACTTACTAGTTGCAGAAAATCAAACTTCCGACAGAGCGCCTGACCACCGTCTGCCACAAGGTCATTATACAAGCTGATTCACAAGGAGTTACCGCCACTCACAGGGCCTTATTACTTAAATCATTTGGAGCAAAATATGTCACACGTATGTTGGACCTATTCCCAATATTTACAGAGTAATTAGAAACCTTTGAAAATTGAAGAATAAAATAATAACTTTCAAAAATAAATACAGTGGTGTGTTATCAGACCGTATTGTTTACAGCTGAACATCACAATTACGTTTAACAAGTTTACAAAAGATATTAAAAAATGTTTCCGTCTACTTCCATTCTCTTGGCCGCACGCGTATGAACCGCAAGTCAAAACCAGCTGATTTGCTTTGTTTAAGCCTCTTAATCATAAAGAAAATTGGTGAAGGGGGTTGGACGATTTAGGAAGGGACCGGAGAGTGAAAAGGGATGTGAGAATGAAGCGCTTGCCACAGAATGATAGTCCAACTGCAAGTTGAAATTATTATTATTATTATTATTATTATTATAATTATTATAAGTGTTGCTCTACATAAATGCACACGGCTGTCTTTGATTTCTGTAGCGGCATGCATGATACGCGCAAGTAGTTCCTCGCGTGTTTGTGCAGTCCTTTGGAAAACAATATCCTTCATCCATCCCCATACGTAATAATCTGGGCATTTCCTATTTGTAGAATTACTCTGTGAATATTGGGAATAGGACCCACATTTATACGACATATTTTGCGCCAAATGATGTAAGGAATAAGCCCTGTTGAGTGGCGGTAACTCCTCGTGGATTACCCTGTATATGAAGCGCCGCTGTAACCTACACGCCAGCCACGTGACGAACTGCGTCACGCACGTCGTACGTAGCGACAGTACTGCTGCTCGCATAAAAACATTTCGTCAGCCACACGGAGATCGCGTTGGTCCGTCGCGAGGATGATGAGTAAAGCACGTCTCGCAGCACCGTTGCACAACGCAACATTTGAAAATGACGTATATCTGCTTAAAGCAGGGCGCACACTTATGCACGCCCTCCTTAAGGCTCGGCTTCACCCCGTTTGCAGAAATTTTTCGTTCTCGCATCATAATTTTGGATTCATAGTAATTATTGACAATGCACGAATATAACAAATTTACATTTTACGAATTGTTTAATAGTTTCGTGCGTAATTTTAATTGTGTGTTATCTGCTTGTAAAAAGTTGAGCACTTATTAATAAAAATAAATACGTTCTTCTTACAACAAGCAGATAACAAACAATTAAAATCCAGCACAAAAATTTGAAACAACTCTTAAAATGTAAATTTTCTATAATCGTACATTGTCAGTAATTACCGTTAATCCGAAATTATGATGCGAAAACGAAAAAAGTCTTCAAAGGGGTGAAGCAGAGCCTTAAAGGGCATATATAGTCAATTCACAGTTACTTCCAACTTTTCTGAAGCGCTGCATAAGTTCTACTTCCAGGACATTCCTCCGCCTCACGCAAACACTTCGACTTCCTATATACTCCATTCACGGTTACTTCCAACTTTTCTGGAGCCCTGCTAAAGTTCTACTTCCAGGACATTCCTCCGCCTCACGCAAACACTTCGACTTCCTATATACTCCATTCACGGTTACTTCCAACTTTTCTGGAGCCCTGCTAAAGTTCTACTTCCAGGACATTCCTCCGCCTCACGCAAACACTTCGACTTCCTATATACTCCATTCACGGTTACTTCCAACTTTTCTGGAGCCCTGCTAAAGTTCTACTTCCAGGACATTCCTCCGCCTCACGCAAACAAAGCTTAACAAGGTCTGTAAAATTACACCAGAGGGACAGCGCACTGCATTCGTGCACACTCAGTGTAATAATATTTTGCACAAGAACTATTTAAAACCAGGCATTACCAACACACCTATTTTCTCACTGTTCTCATTCACATTAATTATAAAGGATATATTATAATTTATAGATAAAATAGCCTATAAGCAAAGTTTCAATTGACCCAAAAATAAGGTCGTTTTATGTTCACACAAGCGTAAAATGCTTGTGATACATGGCATATTTAGGAAATAACCAAACACGCCCTACACGAGGTGATTTTTCAAAGCTTTGATTCAAAGTATGCGAAGAAACCGCGAATAGACTATATGACTGGGACGGGCTTGTCGGCCAGGCTGTCGACATGCAGGACGCCGGGAATGTCGGCTGCGTCCGGCTAACGTTTATTCTTCTCAAGCTGGGGAGCTCAATGTTGATTTTAAAATGTCGCAAAAGGAGCCTTCTTACTCTTCAAGCCAACTTTTAAAACACATAACTCCATAATTACAAAAATGATTATTTTTCAAACATTTTACTTTTTTAGAAAATAACTAGAAATTTTTTTGATATCCAAAGATTTTTATTCGGTCGACGAATATCTACATCACAAATTCCAAGAAAGTAGGCTACTACTCAATTAGCAACCAATGTGGAGTTCTGTGTCACGCCTTTTACGTATATTTACTCCAGAGATGTTAATAACACAGTTATGAAGGCAGGTGAGGTCTGTTCCTGCTTATTCTGTTTTATTCCTTCTTACAGGTGGTGGGGATTGCGGAGACGAAACACAAGCAGTGCAGAAGAAACAGTGTGGAAGAACTAAATCTATGTTTCCATGTATTTACTGTAAACAGCATTACAGGGCGTGCGTGAATAATTGTTACAAAATAAAGTTAATACTCAGTGTTTTTGTTGGAACGAGTAAATATCAGTTATGGCCAAACACGAATTTTTATTTACATCAAATATATACAGGATGATTAGCAATATCCTTATCGAAAATTCCCTGACTTTCCAGGCACCCTGCTACATTTCCCTGACCAACACTCGACACATATTTAAAATATTTTAATGTTTTCCTAAAATAAATTACAATTTTTTATGGGTAACAGTAACATAGCCTTCATTTATGGGTGCTTTCCTATTCAAAAAAACTTAGGCACAACGATGGAAAATGGAAAAAGGTGACGCAGATATCAAATGCTAGCGTTCTCATAACCAGAAAAAAGTCCCAAAAAAAAAACAAGAGACAATACAGCGTATCAGTTCATTTAGAGCTGCTGAAATGGTATGAGTTATTTCTGAAATTTTGAAATATTTACTTGCAAAATTTTACACCTATAAACATATTTTCCACAATGCCAATGCTTGCTGCATCAACCAAAAAAAAAAAAAGTGCAAATATGCTACTATCGAATGAAGTACCTCCAAAAATGTAACCCTTTCAGGCACATTTAATTTACTGTTTCAGGTGTTGCAAACAAAAAATTTTATGATGCCCTACTAAGTCGATCCAACACTTGGTTCGTACACACAGACAGAGAGCTGTAGGCTATATGTTCGGCAACAATTATATTAACCAATTGTGGCCCAGACCAGTAAAACGGCTCGCAAATAATTTACCCAAAGGTACGATCATTTGTCATTGAGCTTCGCAATGTGCAGTAAAGACCAAAATGTACCTACAACTGTGTACACTGGGTCTGAATGGGTTGAACACATTCTACCGACAAAGATTAAAACTTAAAATCAGTGACTTGTTAGTCCTGTCTTCCTTCGATTATTGCTCTGGTATATTTACAAAAATCGAAAAAAACCCTCCAGTATAGAATTCAGAAACTACAGAACGCATGCCTACGTTGTCTACAGTTTGAAGAGAAGAGAGTACAAAACGGAATACTTGCAACGGTCTGACTTGTTGGCCATGGAAAACAGAAGAATGCTCCAACTTAGGTCAATAAAATTGTTGAGCACAAGCAACCAATTTACCTCTTTAAGAAGTTAATAGAGCTAACACCTAACCACGGACATTTCACTCGTCCCAAAACAAAACTAAAGAGTCCCCATTTACAGTATTTATTTTAATAAAATGTAATTCAGATAATTAGCGAGCAAATTGTAGAATGACTAACTGCCATAAATAAATAAAATCATACCGTAAAAAATTCAAGTAGACTGTTCACGGTGAAGTGAGCACTTTTTAAAGCCCCGCTTAGGATCTACTTTCCTCCCCCGATTTGTATCCTTCCACCATATGTAAAATTACCATAGTCATGAACCACATCACTTTATTAATGCGTTAGTCAAGTGTACTGTGAAATTGTCAGGAATGTAAATATGTTGCTAATTACTACAGTTACGTGCATAAAACCAACGTAAATTAAATAGAGTCACTGTCCACAAATTTAAACATTAAAATTTTTGATACGACGCTAACACACATTGAACTGTTTTTCACGACTCATTGCCAACTTAACCGACAGCTTGCTAGTCCAGTGTTTTCGTTAAAAATATATGGATTAACGGGTGGTTAATTTTTTCAAAGGCTGATTTCAAAAGTGCTCACTTTCCTGTGTACAGCATATACGAGGCATGATGGATGGTGCAGGCCGGAGGAGAGAGTCTTTGTCGGGCGGTGGAAAACGACACCAGATGTGGGCGAGGTCGAGTGTGCACCAGGGAGCTAGCTATAGTTCATTTCATATAAGACGGCCACATTCTGACAGTCAGTGAGTGGCAACTTAACGTATTCAAAACAAACAACGTGCCATTTACAAAATCCTGTATCAGCTGATGCACGAACGAACAAAAGTTAATATGATGTTGCCTATTCTGAGTGCACTGCCGACGCACATTAGACCAGCCGAAAATACGCACGATAAGAAAGAGTTCCAAGGTTAATTAATACATTATATTTAACATTGTCATAAAACAGCAGTTTTTAGTGTTACAAACTAAACTTTTTGATAAAGTAGTAATGTATAGGTGTTCAAAATGAAATGCACAATAAAACGATACGTATCCATATGTAACGAAACATCGAAACCTTTTTCACGTTTCCCAACTCTCCAGCCATGTGCTGCCATCTTGTGAGGTACAGGCGCGCCATCTGTTACAACACGCCCTTCCACGCTATTTGTTATCCATATCCCGAACAACACCCAGAAACATATTATAGTTTTGTTGTTTAATATAACGTATGTACGCGCATATAAATATGGTTTTATTTTCCCGCGAGCTCTGTATAATTTTTAAAGTAACATATATTTCGTGTACAGCATTTACGAACAACCCTTCATACGTCCACCAAGCTCCGTTTATGAATGCAGCGCCACCCAAGCAGTTCACCAATTGCCACACGTAGTAGCATCTCCTGGACGCGCTGACTCGCCGCATCAAAGTCTATACTTGACACACCAGTTGATGGCAATGGATACATAAACGAAAGGGCGTGGCGATCGTCAACTGTCAAGAATGTGGCATTCTTATATGGTACACAGCATAATATTGGCTAGCGCAAATCGATGCAGAGAGTGATTCAAGAGGGGCGAGCGGGCGTAAAGGTGGCCGCCTGGTTGAAGGAATTTTGCACGTCTGAGGCTGAGGCCTAAAAGCGTGGGAGCGCTAGGGTCGACCGAGACAGACACATCATTTCTCTCATCGCATCTACGCAGCAGTTCAGTCTTGCCGCCGATAACGCACCTCTACGAGACTTTCAGCGGATACCCTACCATTTCATGACGTAATAATATAAATAAATTTTGATGCACGTTCCTATTCTTTTTTTAATGTTTTTTACACGAATTTTTATACCTAAAATTGACTGTGAAACTACCCGTTTGAGCCATTTTCACTATCACAAAAAACATTCTTTAGAGAGAAATTGAGGAACTGAAAAACGTTATCAGACATGTAACGTTTCTTAAGTGCTATTGGTAAGCAGACATCACTCAGACACGTTGGACGGTTTTTTAATAAAACGTTTTCTGCTGGAGTTATACACGCCGTTCGGCAGCCTACCCAGGCGGTCGCCTAGTGAGAGGTATGGTTTGAGTGAGTAAAAAATCTAAGAAGCTCCACGGACGACGCCGGCCGGCATATGTAAAGCAGTATCGCCTCCACGCGCAAGGCTCCCAGCGTGCAGTATTTTCGTCGACTCGCCTGAACGTGATTTTAAGCGGTGGCGCTATAATTTTATTGAATGCAACTCTAGCAAAGTCCAATGCATGCCTCTATCATTTTTTCGCATGTATTCGGTCCGTATATGTTGATATATAGCATACTGAAAAAGCTGTATTTAGCTTTGTTGAAGGGAATTTAAATTATGTTTCCAATGTGCATATTGTCTTGAAATTACCACTACGTCATCTGGAATGTACTTTCTTTTCGTGGGTAAACATATTGGGGGCACGTTTAATAGTTTATACAAAAAAAACCTTTTTTTTTTAAACACGCTGCAAAGCATTTCAAGCAGCAGGTAAGCGACCACCTTAACTGACGATTGTTCAGATATAGTACAGACATGGTATCTTCACACTTCCAGAATGAAACCTTTGAAAAGTCATCCCATGTCTGACATGTTTGATTGTTTCCCAAATAAACCGCACATCGGTAGAGTTACATACTTCCGCGAATGCTGGGATGGTTCCTTACTGCAGGTCATCCCTGAATCATTTGCCTGATCCTGCTTCTCAGAGCAACTTGCTCCGTGTCTACTGACCTCGCTGTCGACAAGACAGTTTAATCAAACTTTCTGTGATAGTCTGTATATTTATTGTAAAAATTTACTCTAGTTTCAATACGATTTAAAACAGAGAAAAAAGAAGTATATTGGTAATGGCTAGTGCGATAAAGTTTAAGTAAAATCTTATTAAACTCACTCTTAGTGCCATGTATAAAGTAAACGACTATTACTACCATATTTAGGCGTTCAGGAATGAAATGCTGGAAACGCATTTCACTGTTATGTAAGATATTTAATTTCGATTGCCTGTTCAGCACAAAAAATACGGTATGTTGGATACGCCTTGGTATTTTTTTCAGGACTTCTTTACGCTTTGTTTACATGGGGTGGAATGATAAATAGTGAGTAGCCGGAAAGCAGAACTTTCGCAGGGATTCGGAAAAGATGAAAGTTGCCACGAATAGACAATACTTACTGGTATAATTTTCCTTAAATATTTTGCTCGTTCGTAGGTATTCAATTCTTAGGGTTACCGACAGTGATGTTTATTTCGTGTCTCAAGATTCGGCGGTTATAAGACAATTATCAAGCATTTACTTGCTTTTAGTTAAAAAATATTTTTTTTATAATATAATAGCTATTGTCGGTATAAATTTACAAATAAATATACATTTTAGACACGGTGTTTTGGACATTCCTAGAACTAACACTAGGCTTTTTAGATGAAACCGAGTAGATGATGTTATGTCGAGTCCGGAAATGCCCTGTGTCACATGTAAAACAAAACCATAGCATTTTAAATATTACGCTTCTGCTGAATGACAGATATTTACAGATGTCAGTTCCAATTCTAAGACTTAAACGTTACCACTATTTTATTCGTTTGCGGTTATAGTTGTTCCTTCGTTACTGCATCCTGGTCCACTCGCCAAATTCGCTGCAGACACTATACTTACGAAGTATGCTCTAGTATACTTGCTGAACAATACCTGAGGGAAATTTAAATATCTTGTTTCACGGCCTGAATTACAGCCGGCAGATCATCCTCCAAAGTCTCATAAATACGACTCATGCGACCCCACGGGGAAAAAATTGAGGAGAGTTTAGTCCGTTGATCGTGTAGGTTATACGATTGAATGCATATTAGTAGAAGATAAATGGGACTAAGCTGTTCATTCTTTGTCATTCCGGTCCACCAGCGGCCATCTTGGATACATGTGACCTTGACCTGACTTAAAAAATACAAAAATACAAAAAATTCAAAAATTATAAACATTTATAAAAAATATATTAAATGTATTACAAATTATTAAAAAATGTATTTTAAAAAACCACACTGCATAAAAATTTTGGGGAACCTGCATCGAACTGTGAAGCGTGCCCATGCAAACGTCCATGTGTGATGTCACCTGCTGCCGCCAACATGGATTCATCCACGACCGAATTTAACATAGAAGAAGACACTTCGAACATTCCCATTTTACTGTGTCAGATCGAAAGTCAAAGACCACTAGGCAACCCCTAACAACCAGTCACATATTGAAATATAAAGCGGTATACAATTGTAACGATAACAAGACATACGTAGTCGCAGGTTACACTAAAAAATGTACTTGTTAATATAAATAAACACCATCAGCCTAGCGCAAGGGTCGGGGAAACCGAGTGTAAACTATATTAAACTGACATGTACATGAAAAATCAGTCACATAACAAACAATAAAGGACTGGCATATGCAAGTACATTACCAGCATGATGTAACGAGTCACAGTGTATATAAAAAAAATACCCAATGGATCCTGCGGTCCTTTTCGTTATCAGGGGCGATGTCTTTGTTATGAATTTGGTGGCTGTATCTTAAACGGTTCGGAAATAACAGCCAACTATGCTTATATGTGGGCTAAAGGTGTACTTGACGTGTGCACGTGGTAAGACTGTAGGCTAGCGTGCAAGGGAAGGTTTCGCACTAGTCGCGCAGGTGGAATGACAGGGCATGAGACTCGTCCCCGCCAGGACGTCAGGTGAAACGAGAACAGAAGCGATATGAGAAAAACATGGTGGAATATCAGCATGAGACTCGTCCCCGTCAGGACACCAGGTGAAAGGAGGCCAGAAGGAATATGAGAAAAGCAAGGTGGAATGACAGAGCATGAGAATCGTCTCCACCAGGACACCAGGTGAAAGGAGACCAGAAGGAATATGAGAAAATTGAGGTGGAATGATAGGGCATAAGACTCGACCCCGCCATGATGCCAGGTGAAAGGAAACCGGTAGGAATATGAGAAAACCAAAATGGAATGACAGAATGTGAGACTTGTGCCCACCAGGATGCCAGGGGAAAGGAGACAAGAAGGAATACGAGAAAACCAAGGTCGAATGACAGAGCATGATGAGAGAAGTTGCATGATGGGGCAATGAACTCGAACATTCTTCAGGCAAGATGGATGGTGATGGCATGGAATGATAGAGCATGAATGTCAGTGTAACACCTCCACTTCTCACTCCCAAAAAGGAATCACTTAGCAATATTGTGGAGTCATCAGAGTAAATTGTGCAAAGGTCAGCCACATTGTGCAAAACACATTTTTTGTGAAAAATTTTGCCGGTTTGGAAGGAAATTTTGCAGCAAATTTTGGCGACTGTGGCCGTTTTTCAGAGAAAAAGGGAAATTCCAGGGGGAAAATGACAGCATGATGTAATCCAAGATGGCAGCCGTGGCTCCGCGGCGCCATGCCAGGTGGTGTCGAATGCCCTATTTCTAACAACTAATATTTACTTGTCTAATAATTTCACAGCTTCACTTGACGATATATTAATAATGTGATCAGGCCCATGGCAATGTTAATTGTACATATAATGGAAGAATACACAATGTGCATACAAGCAGAACTTAAGCAGGAGTTTCAAAAATTCTCAGTTTATTGTGAACAGCCTATAAAACTAGTGTTAACACTTCCAATGATATTAAATATTATAGTGATTACTTTCAGATTTCGCATAAAGAATCATATTGCCAAGTTTTGACATGGAGTTCTTAATAATCCTGTACATCCTCGCCAGCCTGATGTATTATTGAGGGTGTGGATCCAGTGGAACAACCTCCCAACCACCGATTCCGTGCGCCAGTGGAAGATATGACAGATGGGTTCTGGGGCCCTGCCAGCGGAATGTTAGGCGACGCACTCCAGAGAGTGGGCTTCGCAAACCACGCCAGCTGAAGCATTATTATTGCACATTTCCGCTCACTGGCCCCTCACTCGTCAGAGAGATGAGATATTCCAACAGCAAACCCTGGCAGTTTGAAAGACGTCGCCAGTGCACGGTTTCCAACTGATCGACGCTGAAGGCTCTACAACAACCAGGACCACAGAGCTCTGGGCTTGAACATTACGCTGTGGGATATGGTGATATATCTATCACGAAACAATATTGAAATATCGCAACTGCTATATGGCCGTGATCGCGATAATTGAAATTTTCCCAATCATGCTATTTTCGCATATTAAAAATATTAGTGATTTTTATTTTTAAAAGTTACATTAGCAATTATATTGAAAACATTTAATACCAGTGGTTATTTTAAATTACGAAAAAAATACATATATTGGGATTTCTATACTTGAAGTATCAGTACGAACAGTATTTACGATTTAAATATAACCGACATTTGCAATTTCAATATCTGCGATACCAGTATGAATCATACTTGCGATATCAATACAAGCTATATTTGCGATTTATAGCGATGTATCTCACCGATAACGATATCGTCAGCATGTTCCGAAACTATACTTAAAAGTAAATATCGCACATCCTTACCGGGTATAGGCTGTCCGCGGGTAACTGAGCACCTTCGAGCCAAATTCGGGATATTCCATCGACCCGATCACTTTATTCAAGCGTAGATCGTCTGTAGATTTGTTACACACGTAAACATACTACTGATAAGTCAATTCTTAAATTAACATAAAACAAACCAGAATTAATTCAGCGTTCATAAATTTAAAACGTCACACTTGTAATACGACATTAATACATTTAAATATATTTACCAGATCGCTGCCTTAACTGGAAACAATGCAATGAGTGTGTCCATTAAAATACATGATGTCCGAAAAGTGTTTCCCTGATAACAAATTTTATTTATATCCGCTATATGTAAGATAGAGATGTGAAACCGGTGTCAAAATGTTGGCAAACTAAACAAGTGCTTCGCTGCAACAGGACAACACACCAGTAAGTCTCCACGTGAGCATCCTTGGTAGCATGTAGCATATCTAGTCAACGTTAAATTTATGTTACATTAGCCAACATCGCAGGAGAGATCGAAGCAATGACTGTGGATATCCGTTGTTGCAGAGTTGCAAGATCTGACACAGGAGTTCTGTAGACATTATCCTTGACATAAACCCATGGAAAAATCTAATGGGGTTATGTCAGGAGAGCATGGAGGCCAAGCTGTCGGGCCATCACGACAGATCCATCGTCCAGGAAAAGTCGTATCAAGATAGGCACGAACCTCCACACCCCAGTGAGGCGGCGCAACGACTTGTTAAGAAATGACATCTGAGTGACACTCGAGCAACTGAGGAACAGCAAACATTTGGAACATGTCCAGATACACCAGAGATTTTATGGCGCCCTCAGCGAAAAAGAATGGTCCGATAATTTTGTCATGCACAAGCGCGCACCATACATTTAAATGGGATACCTCTGGTACTCTCTTGACACATCACCAGGGGGCTCGTAACCCCAAATACGCACGTTTCACAGGTTCACTACACAACTGACAAAAAAGGTCGCCTCGTCCGAAAAAGCAACATAATTAAGATAGCCATTTATCGCCCTCAATACGTGATAACATTTCGACCGCAAAGTCATACCGACGGGCGGCGTCATTGGGCCACAGAGCCTGAAAAATTTGCACTTTGTATGCACGAAACAATAAACGTTTCTGTAAGATATCATGAAGAGAACTGTTTGGCATTTGTAATTATCGTGAGGCCCTTCGCACTGTATACTTGGGACTTGGCACAAAATACTTACCCTTTCAGTTGAGGTTGATGATCGGCCAGTTCTCGGTAAGTCAGCAACAGATCCTGTGTTCTTGAACTTGTCATACCACGACTTAATGCTCTTGACATCGGGCGGCATCTTTCCATATTTTGTGCGACAGTTCATCTGCACTGTTATTTGACCGGGTCTCGCGGTACCAGAGGACACACTGAGCTTGTAAATGATTTCTCAACATATCCGGTTTCCTGGACACTGCAACTGCTACACTACAGCCACGTTAATGCAATCTGCAGCAAAAACTTTATTAGTTTTCCAACATTTTGGCACCAGTTTCACATCTCTAGGTTACGTATAGAGGATATGATAGAAGTTTGTAATCAGGGAAAGACTTTCCGGACATACTGTCTATGCAGTTTTGCAAATATTTTTCCTACAAAGTTTGATTTCAAAACTTCTCAACCGTAGACTAGCTACATGCCATATATGTATGAGCCGTTTTATATGCAACTTTAAGTTAGTTTAGTATATATGTCGAGCGTAATTAGTACGGGAAAATAAAACGAATTACCTAAATGCAAAAAAAAATATATACGATCTCCCTTATTATACATTACCCAAAATACGAATACAACTAACATACAAAACACTACCACAACTATAATGTATTCACGGTAACTTCAAGATTTTCTGAAGCCCTGCTAAATATCTACTTTCAGGGAGCCGATTATGTATCATTCCGCAGTATGTATACAAAACATTGCCATGTGACACCTGTCAAATGTTTTGTAAACAAACAGTGCCATGTGGGAACTGTCAAATATTTTGTTAACAGTGTCCATGTGGGAACTACCAAAATTTATTTTTGAAGAGAAACAATGCCATGCAAATCTTAACTGTCATATACTTTAATAAAATTCTCCAAATGTCTAAAAAATGCTAATCAATTTAGCAAAATATTGTAATACATACAAAAAGGTAGATTGAAGTATATATCGGAACTGTTAATTATATAATTTAATTAAAGTTTACTTATTATATTAAGATTTATTTACATAATTGGTATAAGGAAAAAGTTAAATTTTACATAATAAACTTTTGGAAGTAGCACTCAGGTTAAAGATTTCACTGTGATAAATGGGTACCATTTATTCTATTTTATCGCATATAAGTCGCACATTTTATTTAAAAAATTTTATTGAAAACTCGGGGGCGACTTATAAGTGAGAAAAATTCCTCCAGCCCCGCACTAACGTTTCATTTACTACGAATTCACGGCCCGCGGCTCGATTTCCAAACTCTTCAGCGAACAAAATCACTTTCATTTTTAAACCTGCGGTGTATGTACATCGCTTTTCCGTCAAGAAACTGTCTCACTTCACTGCCACAACATCAAAACACTACGTGCGACGCAAAGACGATATAAGAGAAATACGTGTAAGCCAACGCTAATGTGCTGCTATCTCTTACGCTTCACAAAAAGCTTTCGAAAATAATCGATCTTTTCATTCTTTTAAAATAGGTTTTTCTGTTAAGGATTGCGAAGGGAATTACGTAACGGAAATATTCAAATGCCTTTCTATATTTTGCACGTTTATTTAAAACTTACAAAGATAAACTGCAGAAATAACAACGCTAATACCAAAATTACATCTTAACCTTGAATTATCTTATAAGTAGAAATAATGTGTTACGTTAGTTTTATAATCGCAATTCAGCGTCTCCAATATCCAATATGGCGTGGTTATACTTCTGAAAACAACGTGCCCAAACGGACAAGATGGAGTGTATGAGTCCGCTGGACAGACACTGAAATTTATATAATTTCAATTAATAACAGTGAAATCTTTACCCATGAGTGCTACGTGAAAATGTAAATATATAGTTTAGCAATATTAACTTTACAATTACGGCATTAAATTTATACATATTAATATTTAACCTACGAACTATTTCTTTTCAGCTATAACCAACATGTCTCTTCAAAATCCGTTGTTAATTCGTACGGACTTTTAACAAATTATTATAATTTATTGAAAAAATATACTTAAAACTTAAAACAACCAATTTATATAGTGCTTCAGTGCTAAAAGCAAGACAAAACCTTTTTAAATATACAATTTTTTTATAACCAATTGAACATGTAACTCCTAGGGTGATTTTTCAAAGGTTCTTTTCAAAAGTATTGAAGATACCGTGAATGGATTATACCTAACTGGCTGGTATATATTATGGATCGGCGACAGTACTTAGTTGTGTGGATTATAAAATTTTGTTGAACCGCCTCAGACAGACTTCGCGATAAGTTAATTTATTTTGTGCCTGTCAGTTATGCATGGACAAGTTTTCGTTACAAGGATCGATGAATATTGTCTGTAGTCTCGACCAAAATCTACATCATCATGTAATACCCTCAACAATGATATGGTAAACTAGACAAGTGCTTTCCTGCAGGCTATATTACGCTAAATTTTGGGGAGACAATAATAATTACTTGAAATTGTATACAGCAAACAAGCAAAGTATGCAACATGCGCAAACCACGAATGGCACAGTATATACCCAAAAAATAATAATAAATGCAATCAACTAATTTCTAATTTTACTTTTTGAATAACACCCAATGTAGAAACCGAAAAACAATAAAATTCCCAAATTCCATTTAACATGTTTCCCTTTGCATAAATCATCTCTCGTATCAACATCTTATCTCAAATTTATTTTCCGTGCCTTCATGCATCCATAACACATATAAGTATATTCTGTACCATATAAGAAGGCCACTTTTTGACAGCTCGGCGAAAGTAGCGCCACTGTTTACATCTGACTACGTATCCTTCCGCCATCAGCTGGTCCGTCACGTCGGGGCTGTGTATTTTTTATCAACACGCTGTCAGCTAATCCACTTCTCATTGTACTGTAATGCTAAACAAATTTTAAGATATTTTAAGACTGACATCTGTCTAAAAATATAAGTAGGTTATAAAAGTAAAAATATAAAATGTTAGATATTTGATAACTCTTTTTTAATTTGTCCGAGATAGTGAATTTGGGTTAAAATTTGCGAGACGGTCTGTTGTATCTATTATTACACTTTGGACGTTATAGCTAATATATTCGAGTTGGAAATATGTGACGTGGAATAACGTTAGAATTGCTTAAAAACTATTCACGCGTGTCTACGGAATCAAGGAGATGGGTTTCGAGAGAACAACATGGCGTATAATTTACGTAGACGAACGATTACCGGCCGAATATAAGTGATTTGTACTCCAAATCGTTGTATATGAAATAAATGTTACTTTAAAAATTATGCAGAGCTCGTGGAAAAATATAACTATTGGCAAATGTTTGTAAATTCGTTATATATCACGCAGGAAAGAGATTCATTTCTGGCAGGTAATAGCTCGCAGAATATCCGATAGATAGCGCGCAGCACGTCACGACGAAGTTTTGAGTAACTCTCTTTATGGTCAAAAGATGGCGTATATTTTAAAATTGATAATTCTTATGTTACGGGCTGAAAATACATTTAAAATTCGTGTCGTTTCGTCAAATTATTAGAAAAAATAATTCAACAATATTATATAATATTTCTGTATGCTTTTGGAATTAATATCATGGACGTGTTGAAAGCAAGGTTTGAGGTGGATTATAAGACGTGAAAAAGCTTTCTGAAGTTAGCACAACTTCAGAAAACTTTTCCACGTCGTATCGTTCTATTGTACATTTCATTTTGATCACCTAATCATAACTACATTATCACGAAGTTTAGTTTTTAACACTAACAACCACTGTTTTGTGATCACATAAAATAAAATGTATTAATTAAACTTGGAACTCTTTCTTATCGCGTATTTTCTGCTTGTCTGATGTGCGTTGGCAGTGCACTCAGAATAGCCAACATAATATTAACTTTTGTTCGTTCGTGCATCAGCTGATACAGGATTTTCTAAATGGCACTTTGTTTGTTTCGTATTAGTCAATTGCCACTCACTGCCTGTCAGAAAGTGGCCTTCTTATACGGTATGGACCATAACAATTTCCTGGCCACAACTGCCCCATCAAAAACATCTCTTCCGTTTTCGCAAACAAGAAATTATAACCATTCCTATACTAAAAAGTGTGAGACATGTAGAATTAGTTGAAAAAAATACTGAATTCTTACCTGTGATTTTAGAACTTTACAGCAATAGCTAACTTTGCTCTTCAAAACAACGCTTGCGCAAACGACAACGGCATACAAACTCACAGTGCTAGATTTATGAGGGATGTACATCTAAACAACACCAGAAAGGTGGCCAATATTTTGGTATCAGATTTTCAATTAAATTGTCTAACATAAACTGGTGTTAGATTACTTGACAGCGATTATGAAAACTGGTATTTTATTACTCATTTTAAATACGTGGTGAATTCTTATATGCACGAAAGTATATAATAATCATACATTTACTATAATATGCTTTACAGTAAATTGCAATTTTAAATCAATTATATTACTGGAGCTTTTAGTTCAAGTGTTGCATGTATATAATTTTGTAATTTAATTTCCATACTTATTTGGTTAATATTGAACATCTGTTTGTAAATATGTGGGCAACAAATGATTGGTTTGATATCCTAGACTACCTAAATGTAAAATAAATCAAGATAATATGAGTGAATGAAAGGGCGGGGGAAACGGGAGACCCCCGAGAAAACTTGCCGACTAGCAGCACGATTCCCACTTGTGAAAATCCGGAGTGACCCGGCCGGGGATTGAACCCGGTTCGCCTTGGTGGAAGGCGAGCAGTCTAACCGCTCGGCCACCGCGGCCCCTAAAGTAAGATGATAAAAACCAAAACGTCTACTGCGTTGCAACTCGAATCTCGCCAGGCACAGATATGCATTACCTCTACACACAACGCATTGAATTGTCATGCTGAATTTTAGTCACGTTGCCTTTAAAAGTATGGGAATTCACGTGATGAACATATTATTTTATTGGCATAAAGTCAAAAGCAAAGTACAAGGCAGTCCTCCCATACGAGCTTCGCAGATCGTCACTTCGTATATTGTAAGTTACAGCAGTGCAAAAATGCAGTTTTCGGCCAAGCCGAAGTACCAAACAACAATGTTTATCGAATACAATTGATTGAACTGCTTGCGAAATGATCGGTGTATACAATAACACGAAATTAAAAAGAAAATTGATTGCGTGAAAGTGTTTGCAACTCAGCTCAAGCGCCGTGTATGCAAGTAGCAGGCGACAAGCCCATTTCAGAGCTGCTGTGCGCTGCTGAAACCTACTGCAGCTATCGCCAAGTTCCCCACGTTTTATCTGTAATACGTGGACGGGCGAGCATGCGTGCTTACGACATCGCAATTACAAAAAAAAAAACCTTATCTCAATTGCCATCCGGCTGCGTTCTGTTTCCCACGTATTCAGCTGTTTCTCAGCGAACACACACGCGCGCACTTTTCTTTGAAAGGATGCCCAGCCGTTTCACGTCGGCGTAGATTCGCCTTGCCCAAGCGTGTTCACGCGGCCAACTAAGATCTGCGTAAGCCGTGCGGAGCCAAGACGGGGATCAGTCCCCGCCATCTTGGATTTATCCATTTTTCGCCATAGCTCCCTTTTAAGTTGGATTAACGACATTTTTCTCAGGACACATCATGAATAATCGCTTCTCAAGCTTTATCACGTTACGTTTTCACTGTCTTTATTAACTTTTAAGTAGTTACTAGCCGGGGATAAGTGATTTTCCCTTGCGGGCGAATACATCCGTTAAACTAACCACTGTATTCAACCAATGCCAACTCCAGGAAATGTAGAAAGGATTGTCTTGTGTCGTGTTGTTCCGTAAAATTGAATACAAAATCTATAATGAAAGGTTTGCGAAAATTCTAAAAATCGAAGATGGCGGGAACTGATTCCCCTTAAGGTGGCGGCCGGCCGCCTGGGTAGGCCGCCGAACGGTGTGCAGAGCTCCAGTAGAAAACGTTTTATTAAAAAACCGTCCAACGTGTCTGAGTGAGGTCTGCTTACGAATAGCATTTAAGAAACGTTACGCGTCTGTATACGTTTTTCAGTTTCTCCATTTCTCTCTAATGCATGTTTTTGTGATAGTGAAAATGGTTCAATGGGTGTTTTCGCGGTCATTTTTAGGTACAAACATTCCTGTACAAAACTCTAAAAAAAAAAAAAAATAATAGAGATGTGCATCAAACCTTTATTTTTATTATAACGTCGTAAAATGGTAGGATTTCTGCTGAAGGACTCACAGAGGCGCGTTATCGACGGCAAGACTGCACTGCACGCCAGTTCAGGGCTTTGCGCATAGAGGCGACGAGAGAGCTGATGCTCATTATTCGGTCGCCCCTAGCGCTCCCACGCTTTTAGGCCTCAGGCGTGCAAAATTCCTTAAACCAGGCGGCCACCTTAAAGGATGTTAAATGATTTTTGGCGTGTCTAGGCCACCTTTTCACGATATCACTTTAAAAAACACTTTGTGCATCTTTGCCCGAGCCACATTGCTACAAAATGTCTTTTTTTTTTGTAAAAAATTGAATACCCTGAAAATTGCGGGTAGGTTATGATTTATAGACTCGGCCAACACACAAAACTACGAGCTCTTATTAATTTACTCCTACTTGCGCATAAAATCATTTAACATGTAAAACCTTATCCTTTCGCTCGGCAAGTTCCCGTACTAGGCAACTCTCGTCAAAGTGCTCGGTTTAAAGGTTTGAACTGCAATATAAGTGGTGAGGTGAGAGCATTCATATACATATTGTTGGTTTTAACACTCCTAATGTTACAAAACAAACTAAACACGAAAAGAAAGGACATACAATTTAAAGCTACATATTTCCCTTCTTCACAATCAACTTTGGCTTGGTGGCTCGACTGGTAAGGTAACGGTCTAGAGATGGACTGCTGTGGGTTCAAATCCTGGACACCGCGAATAGCATTTGCTTTTTTTTTAATTACGGTAAATTGAACGATACAAACAGTGACTATCGAAATCTGTTTATTTCACGTAATTATTTCGCTAAATCCAGTAAAATCAATATTCGATTCGCCGCACGCAGTTGGCTGTCACTTATTCGATTAGAGAAATTGCTTCACTGAAACAACCAGTGGTTTTCCACCGATTCTAAGTGGAACCATTTTCACTATTTCAAGAAGTTTAATTTCACTGTAATCAGTGGTTTTCCCACTGATTAGAATTTAGAGTGTGGTACTTCTCCGTGAATTCACTAGTTAGTTTTTCTTACTTCAGGTACAAAAAGAGATTAGGAAAAATATTTTCGTTATGCGAGTGTTTCATTGTGTATAAAAAATAAATTTTTCAAAATAAAGTATATCTAATAATATTCTGGAGCGACATTTTAAGACCAATAAAAACATTTTGTAACCCGCGACTCTTTATCATGCACATACGAACTTCTTGAGACAATAGCTATATTATTTCTAGTATCGAGACATAGGTAACTTTTTCATGTTTTAGTCATGTTAGATGTTTGTAACTGTCACAGATGCTTGATGCTATTTTTTGATGTTTGAAGGAATATGCGCACTAGAGAAAGGTTTGTTTCAGCCAACTAAATACTTGTTTGCATAAGACCAAAAATATATTTAGTTACCCCAACAAAATTTTTTTGATGGGTAAACAAAACTTGATATGCAACAAAATTAATTTTGTTCATCGTTTAGTTGAGTCAGCTGTATATATTTGTTTGGCCATTCATTTGATTGCCTTCGTTCGACAATAAAGCTCGAGAGTTTGTAATTTCTGCGACAATTAGGATAGTAGCAGCGTTTGCTAGTGCATTTCTTGATGCTTACTAATGGTATAAACATACTAATAAAACAAGTTCAACAGGAAACTAAAAATTGAAGCTGTAAAACTTGAAACATTAACTTACGCAGTATCTGAAAACATTCCAATTTCACCAGCTGTCACTTTAGCCGAGGTTACTAGGGCGTATCACTCAGGCGCAAATGACCTAGGTTCGAGTCTTGGTCAGGCTTTAAATTTTTTTATATTAAACGAAACTGTTTAATGTACCTAGAGCCAGCAAATATTTGATCGCACCAACCAAATCTTACAGTTTGGTGCCACCAAATAAAATCAACAAAATAATTTGGTTTCAACTACAAAATATTTTATTGTCACTATTAAAAATATTAATTTGGTTGCGCCAAACTAACTTTGTTTAATTCAATAAAATATTTTCCCCAATACGTAAGTAGCGTGGACAGCCTAACCGCCGCAGGAACGATAATTTTCTGGTTACAGTGGCGAAGAAAGCTTCGTGTAAACTCGGCACTGCTCGTTCTCGAAACCCGAAGCCAGGAAATACGGCGACGTTCCGTATTTTGTATTCACGGAGCTCAGTTCCGTTTTTCGTTATCACGGATATCATTTCCACATATTAACTTATATTACCGTAGAAATTTCCGTGAATGTGCGTAAAATTTCAGCAGCGTGGTTTACCTGCTTAGAACGCTCGCCTCCCGCTAAGGCGACCTGGTTCGGGTTCGGTTCCCGGCGGGGTCGCTCCCGGATTTCCGCACATGTGTATCGTGCCGGACGATGCCGCTGGTAGGCGGGTTTTCTCGTGGATCTCCCGTTTCCACCTCGTTTCACCTTCATCGGCTCGTTGTTAAGAGCCGTACAAATCTCTCCACGCGTAACGTGACGTCGTGAACGGGCAACGGTGTTATCTGGAGTTTTGAAAACAAGAAATTAGGAATTAGAATCTACGCAATAGTCGTTGATCGCGCTCAGTGTAACAAGTTTTCTTGGTTCGCGATTCACAATCCATGCCTTTAATTCCATCCGATGAAAACTCGCGACAAACCTGCCCTTTTTATTTTATTCCGTTGATAGACAAAGCTTACCAACCTGAATTTTTTTTAAAAACTATTATTCGATGCTGATACATTCTGATGCGCAGTCCTGTTTCCGAGGGTTAAATTCACAAACTGAATCAAATCGTGCTCACACATATATGCTCAGAGCATTTTGAATACTAGCTTTACTTTAAATAATACATTTAACTACTGCAACATTTATTGCACTGCCCTGATTTGCTGCTACCCACAAAATTTTACTTAAGATATAACATATAACAAGTTGTATTTTAATTCTTAAGGAAACTCCGAACCCGCAAAACGACATCAACTTTTGCTGTTAATGTACACCGTACGCTTCATGTATGAAGAACACGTCGTAACATTTAAGTGAAATGTTGGTCTAGTGATTTTATTGTAGACCCATATTTAATCCAGGCCGCGAGCATGATATTTCAGACCAACGTTTGGACCCTATCAAGCATTCAGGCTATGTCAAAAATAATATGACGTATTTGAAAGAAAAAATACTCCGCTGACTTTCTCCCCGAGACGAGGTAATCGGTTATCTGCTACCTCAATCTCCTTAATCAACACTAAAGTATTGACAAAATGTTAAAGTGAATATTAGCCCTGATAAACAACAAATCAATAGTACCTTTCAACCTAATGATCATTAACGAATGAAGTGAATTACCCCGTACCTCAAATAAGGCCACACACTTAAGAATGGACTATACAGCATTAATTACATGGTGATTAAAATATCCTTGGAGCAAAATGTTCGGTTTACATACCGAATTGCAGGTATTTTAACGGGCACTGACTACTTCTCACAGTAGTGATGGCAGCGAGGCAAGATATTAAAGAGTGCGTGGGAATTGGGTCGGTGCCAAAAAAAAGTTAGTCGCTTTCAACAAATTCAGGGAAGCAAATACAAAAAAGTCATCAAAGAGCAGTAATAAAACTACTGTTTTTACTAGCATTTTAAGCAAATATTTTACCGGAGTAAGGTATTCCTGTCGAAGTATTTCTCGCGTCGTGAAATGTCTGCACATGGCGCTGCGGGGCAATATATTATACAAAATGAACGCATCAATTTGGCAAAACATTTGCTTACAAAGCTGTTGAGGGTTCCGTCTGCTTGGCGCTTGAAAAGCGTTGCAGTGTGTTTGAAATGTGGTTTATTTGACAAAACTATTAAACGTGCCCCCACAGTGTTAACCTACGAAAAGACAACATACCCCAGACGAGGAAGGAAAGGTACTTTAAAGTTACAACGCATATTATTTTGGAGCCCTCCAGTATGGTTAAAAACGGATTTTTCAGAATGCCGTATCTTAAGGCCCCCGTCTACTTGGAACTTTTCCCACGTTTAGGCCGAGAAGCACGGGAGCGATAAGGGCGACACTGCCACGCGCATCAAGTACGCCATCGCCGCTAAGCGCAAGGCTCTGAACTGGCTTGCAGTGTTCTCGTCGTGCTGCGTGTACCTATGGGACTTTCAGCGGTGACCATATCATTTTATTAGTGGGAAGTCTTTAGGAAGGTTCAGTGCAGGCCCCTATAGTAGTTTTGTATGTATCTGATGCGTGCATTTTGAGCTACAGTGCCTTGGAAAGGCCGTTTTTTTAACGATTTTGGAGTACTCTGAATTGATGTTTCTAACGTACGTGATATTTTGAAAGTACTTAACAGCTCTCGTCTGAAGTGTGTGTTCTTTTCGTAGATCAGCACGCTGGACGCACGCTTCATAGTTTCGTTGAAAAACGTGTATTTCGAACACTCTGCAACGCAGTTCAAGCGCCAGGTAGACGTGCGCCTTAAAAGAACTAGCCGGCCAGGAGCCAAACTACGATAGTAACGTATATTGAACTTTACTACAGACTTTCCATCAATAAAATAATAGGGTCACCGCTGAAAGTCACATAGGCACACGCAGCACTACGAGAACACTGCATGCCAGTTCAGAGCCCTGCGCGTAGGGGCGATAGTGCTCTTGCAGCGCGTGGCCGCCTAACCCTTATAGCGCCCGCGCTTCTCGGTCAAGGAGAAGAACGATGCAGGCAGGCGGACCACTTGAAAACCTCTATCTCGGTTTGCTCTTTATTGGTTTTTTATATTGGCTAACAAGAAAAAACTACTTCAAATAAAGTATTTAGCATAAGTTTATGTCATATGCACATTTCAAGGGCGCCGGGCATCAAACAATGGATTATTTTATGTCCGTAAGAAATACCGTACAGCATCTAGACATTACTTGTATGTAAGTGCTCTTCCGTCGCATAACATTTTTTTAAAGATAGCATAGTTTTAGCATTATGGCATGTAAAAATAACAATTTTAGTGTTTTGGAACGTACAAATAAACTAAACGAAAACATTTACAGAAATTTAACAATGGTGTCTGAAAGATCGTGTATTAATTATTTTAAGGTATGCTTAGCAAAATCTTTTTTTTTTTTTAATCATAGACTGCTACAAATGAAAAATATGCAAAAAATTTCCTTCTGCTAAGCAATTTTTTTTAAATTGCGAAACATTTCATTGCGTGATTTCAAATATTTCTTGCAGTAACTCATGGTATTTTATTTCAATGTAAATTATCTCATTTCGGTGAGTTGTCAGTTTTTATTAATTATTTGTACATTAAACGACGCGTGAATTAAGTTATCGGATCCATAGCATAACAACAGAAAATGGGCAGCTGAAGTAGAGCACGCAGAAAGTACCCTTTTAAAGATGGGCCGGGCGTGTTACAGCATTTCACAGGAACGTGCCCGTAATTGTTGTATGTTGACCGTGTTTAACAAGAAAGTTTTGAAACGTATTTTAAGCACGGACGCACTGCGCCAGCACTGCGTGGTTTGTTTAAGAGTCACGAGAAATGAGCACTAGACATCCAGTAGCTCTATGAATGCAGACTTTGTGCGATGTTTCGTTGAGCGAGCCAGGCGGTTTATTCGCAACCTTTGCGGTAAAAAAAAACCGAGATTCCACTATAAAGTCCTGCCAGAAAGCCAATGATTGGCCAGCAACACCGGTCAGTTAGGAAGTGCAACCTTCTCGGCCCAGGGCATATAAAGGCAAGAAGGCTATTGATTAAGAAATATAAGATTCTAGAATACACGCCAGTCAATGGCGGCACCAGTCTACACTCGCTGGCAAGAAAACTTAACTCTCCTTCAAATTTGCACGAACCTACTGGGGGTTTGAAGTGAGAGAGAGGCCCAGTCGCGCCACTCCCCTCGCCCGACGTTAATAATACAGACACTATTATAACAATATGATGGGAGTGGGGGTGTGTGTGACACTATGAGGACAACTTTGGTTGTATGCGAACGCGTGTAGACATTCTGCTGTTGCCACTTCCGTTTGCAGCCTCGAGCGGTAGCACTACAAGTGTCAAGGTTTCTTTTTGAGCAACGTAAGTGGATTTTAAAGTGTTACTGGAAATGTGAGAACATGGCTGAGGCGCAAAGACGATTTGGGGGGGGGGGGGCAGAATTCGACACTGCGCCCGTCACGTGTAACAATGATACGATCACATGGCAAGTTCGAGAGGCACGGAGCTTTGTGTGATGTGGAAAAAGGGCGATGCGGCTGGAAGAGAATGACAACGGACGAAGAAAGTGTGGGGGCTGTTTACAGCAAATTCACACTAACATAATATTTAATTAAATTTAATTTAATATAATATCGTTACGCATATTCCTCCGGGAAGTCGAAGCCGTACGGCAAGCTGCGCGTGAGTCAAGTGTCAGTGAATCAAGTGTCCATCGCGTTTTAAAGCAAGCATAATGAAGACGACCCAGACAGTAGTGTGGAATTTTGCGAGTGGGTTGTGAACGCGTGCAACAATAACGAACATTTTACTGACGTGATTATTTGGTCCAATGAGGCAATTTTTGAATCGAAAGTAACTGTCAACCACCACAACTGTGGTAGAGCAAACAGTTAACCTACCTGGGTTAAAACTGTGGTGCGGCATGTCTGCCAGAGGAATTGTGGGGCCATTCTTCTTTGACGTAATGGTGACAGGTGAGAGTTAACAAACCACGTTGCGGGAAAATACTGTGCCAGGTTCACCAATTATACCCACCTGACAATTGTTTTCTTCCAGCAAGACGGTACACAGTCACATTACCATCGAGATGTACGGTCGCCCCTGGATGAAACATTTGTTGGGAAGTCGATAGGCCGACGAGGAAGTGTTGAGTGTCCACCCAGATCTCGAAATTTAACACTGTTCGAGTTTTATCTGTGTGGAATTCTGAAGAACATCGTACGCCACAAAACCACGGACACTGGATGCCATTGGAGATGGGCTTGTGACCGCCTGTGAGTCTACTCCCATGGAAACTTAACTAGTGTTTGTCATTATGTTCTACAGCGTTGCATACGATTTCTTGCTGCTGACGGCGGAAATTTTGGACATTTTTTTTCTGTTGATAACATTAGCACATACCCAGTGTCAAATAAAAAAGTTCCATCAAATTGTCTTTTATATTTCCTCTGTTATTCGTGTTCAACAAGTGTAAACATTACTTGGGGACACTCGATATATGCATCACTATGGTTAAGCCAGCGCCTAACTAAAGGAAAGTAAAGAAAGAAAGTCCCGCTCTGTCTTCACTAGCATTTGAAATAAATCTTATTATTATGGGCACGGTTCCTTGCCTTATTTTCCCGTAGTATTTAGATAAAAGCATGAATAATTTAAGTTCTTTCCTGTCGAGAGGATTTTTGTATTGCCAATGGCCGTTTTTTTACCTCTCCCTTCTTAATTACAGGATTAGCTATAGGTACCACTCAGGGAGGTAGTCATAGCGCCAATTGCGACCATGGCTGCTTAATATATATATATCTCCCCCCCCCCTCTCTCTCTCTCTCTCTCTGCTGCCGCAACGTATACATCATTGCACGACTTCCCTTCCTCGTAAGCGTACGGGGCTCTGCCCTGAGACGCACGCCGGTCCCGTCCCTACCTCAGACGCACACTTAACCGTTTGATAAAGATTAGGTTTAAAAAAAACCTTGACAGTTTCTGCTACCCTGATCATGGCGTCAGAAAGATCAACTGAAACGCCGGGATACTCGTCGACTTCGGCGCGGCTGAAACTCAAAAGCCAAGGTGACTCGGCTAATGGCCGTAAACGCCTGCGAACTCTGCTGCTTTCAAAAGTGTTCCATTAATAGCGAATCAGCTATACTGAGGTTTATTTCCACTACGTTATATACCAGTAAATAAGCCTATGAACGAACGAGTGGCTGCGGCATGGGATGTTCATAACCATCCCGCTAGCGTCAAGCCTTAGGCCTAGCGAGAAATGCCACGACAGACCTCACAATAACAAACTGGATTTTCTAATATACCAGTTGCGTAACGTGCAAACACGGTTGGTGACCCTGAGCGCGGGATGATGGGGAGTCGAGTGGTAAACACCGCCTAAACAAGGCGACAAAATTCTTCCACGCTGAACCCGTCGTGTCTTCAGACTTCCCGGTACTCAACTAACGAAACTGTTAAGGCGGTGGCATCCTTGCCGTCTGTGCTTATCTATATCTATTTATAATTCACTTTTAAAATCTAACACTAAACTTCAAACATTATTATTAGATACGTAACTACGTTACAGAATTACTGAAATCAGAATGGACTGATTTCCGTCTATTTTCTCGTGTCGTTTATTACGGTTAAAGTAAAAACAACATAGGCAAAATATTGTGGACTTGAAAAATTATCGGTTAAGATATTCCTCTCTGACAGAGCTCGTTTTAAACTGATCCGAAAAGTAAGCTACTGCGAAACAAAAATTAAGCCATATGGAAGGGATGCTACCTCCTAAGAGATCTTGTCACGTAACAATGACAGCTGTGAACTACCAATTATCAAAATTTGTTTCAAAGGGCTTGTTTGTCAATGCATTACACGTGCCGTCACACCCGTGAATATAGAAATAGGCGTAATTATTGTAGCAGTGAAGCAGCGCTTTAACACCTCGTCACCAGAGCGGTAAAGGCGGATTCACACGTTCGCAGTTCACGCCGGAAACAGCAGATACGAGAAAAAAATGCTTTATATTACTAGGGTGCATTTAATCGATAGTATAAATGCCAACACATATAAAGATGAATCACACCCTAAATTTGACATTGTATCGGATCTGTTTCCAGACGTCGGCTTAACTGGCAGCTCGGGACTGACCACAAAACTCAATGATAGCAGTCAGTCCGAGTTTGTTTACTGGGACGATGTGAACGAGTTAGTTGCGCGCCTACGAGTCCTCTTCGCATCTCAACAGGCCAGAAATAATTCACACGCCAATGAGATCGTGAATATTGTTGAATAACTACGTGAAGCCGGTTACGTATACTGAAATAATGTCTTGTGCGGCAATAGCCGCTGAAATACACAAACCATTGCGGAAAAATTACATTAGAAGACGCATACAGCTGTTTGGTCTTCGTGACCTGTATCAGGCTGATCTGGTGGAAATGCAACCTTATGCTTCTGTAAATAAAGGCTTCCATTACTTGTTAACAGTTATAGACTGTTACAGTAAATTCGCGTGGGCCGTTCCCGTCATACGTAAGACAGGAATAGATGTGGCCAAGGCGATGAAGTTGGTGTTAGGCGATAAGGGGCCACAGAAAAATATGCAAACAGACTTAGGTAAGGAATTCTACAATAGACCATTCCACGCACTAATGCAAAATAAAAAAATAATCATTATAGTAAATTTAGTGATAAAAAAGCATCTATAGTCGAACGGTTTAACAGAACGCTCAAAAATCATATTGTGGCGTGAATTCTCGGCACAAGGGAGTTATACCTGGCTGGACATTCTACCCCGATTAATAAATAATAACAATAATATAAAACACAGGACAATTCGTATGTGTCCAGTAGATGTAAAAGACAATTCATTACTATTAACTGTGTTTAAACATACAAAAGTTTTAGATTCTAGAAAACAAAACGCAAAAATTGGTCATTATGTGGGCATTTCACATCTTAAAAATGCTATCTATAAAAGTTACTTGCCGAATTGGAGTGTATAAATTTTTCGTGTTGCAAAGATCCAGCATTACAAACCACGAACATATGAACTAAGATTTAAATGGTGAGCAGATAAAAGGTTATTTTTAAGAGCAGGAAATCATGCATACTAAATATCCAGACATGTATTTGGTCAAGAAAGTGATTGGCACTAAGAATGATAGTGCATTTGTAAAATGGTATGGGTTCCCTCGGAGATTTAATACCTGGGTTATTAAAGTGGACCTTCATAAAAGTTAATTTATAGTCGAGTCGTTAGCAGCAGGCGCAATCGGAATGACCGTGCAGGCAACAAGTCTTAATCTGTTCGCTCATCATGTGGTTTTGCACCGAGCAACTACGGGGGCGGAAGGGGCAGTCGAAGGGCGATCTACACCGTCTCGGAGTTGCTCGGAAACATAGAGGAGAGACAGATTAAATTTTTAGCCGGCTTGTTTGAGGCGCGTGGCTTACACATGGCTAGCTGGAAGGGTGTGGAAGAGGGGTCCACCACGTGGCCACCAGGCCCAGGGGAGACGTGTCGAAGGCGGACAAAGATGGCCACTGGCTAGTGGTTGCTAGGAAATGCAGAGGGGGGGGGAGGTTGGCCCGGCACCGCTGGGGAGGCAAGCTGGAGGGTGGTGGAGAGGGGTCCGGCCGGCGCACCAAGCTGGCGAAAAGACTCTCGTACCGGGTGGTCTACATTTAAAACCATTCACAGACCTTATAAAGTTCTTACACCATACAATACATCAGTTAGTTTCACGCTATGCCCCGTAGGTCAAGAACGGAGCTGGTCTTGTAAATACATTAATAAATAATCTTCCATTTGAGCCCCACATTCCAGGCTACAAATTTTGCGGGCCAGACACACGTCTAGCTCGTAGACTTCAACACAGTGACATCCCAATAAATACTCTAGCCGTGAATAGTGCTAAAGATGGAAATAAGCAATCAGCAGAACAATTACGACATAATAAGTGTATGGAAAACCTTGCCAGCACAAAAAAAACACAGGAAAAGGGCTATACTTGTGTCTGTATCGCGGCAGTAGCACAAAACACGTATGTCGGCGAAAGAGAAAGTCCTAAGTGAACTGCCCGACCCTCCATTAATAAATATAGATTTGCGTAAATTTTCACAAAAATTAAAAATACATAACTTTTGTGAGGGGTTTATGCGGGACAAATTGCCTCGACTCCCGAGACAGGTAGAATGCGGAATAGTAAATTTAGATACGAGTTCGAGGTCTGGGACACACTGGACGGCCTGTAGAAAGGGTGGGAACACAGTTCAATATTATTAAAGCTACGGCGATTTGAGGGCCCCACCCGAATTGAAAAAATATTTTTAATGCGCTAGAATTTATTACAACCACGAGACAGAACAGCGACTGCGGGACTGGAACTGTGGTCACTTATGCTTGCATTTTCTTGTTACTTAAAACCAACACAATACTAGTAAGGTGGCAGTCATGTCGATCACCTTGATTGTGACAGGTAATACCTTTGAATTACGCTCAGTACATTTTCCACTGCTAAGCCTGGCAGGCGCATGGTCTATTGCCGTGATAGATTTTCAAACATATTTTTCAGTACCAAACATTAATGAACATAATTGTATGTTTCGATATGTAAAGGTAGACTGTAAAAGAGGCGAGGTACGCATACCTACTGCCTCTAACGAGATTGAAGATATTGGGGATTATCTTAAACGCGAGCTGGAACCGGACGTGACTTTAGTGTTGCGTGGAAATTCTAATACTCTGCACAGCGAGATGCGTTGTACGGGGCAGGTAGACTTTACACAAAACGATACTCTCGCCACCATGATGGGATTTGAAAACGGAAAATACGAGGCAAATAAAACCCATGTATCTACCCTGCCGGTAAATATTTTCAAGTGAATGTTATCAGATTAAACTGTAACTTAGTTAGCGGCTCATATCTCAACGGTAAACCAAGCCAGACATTACATGAACTCTCTGCAAACGTCCCGCCAGGATTTAAACTTGTGAGCGTCCCAACAACACCCATATATTTGCCAGTCTCGATAGAGAATGTACAGGAAGTAATAGTTTCCACAGTAGACCAAGAAAGTCGTTTGATTAATTTTAGAGGCGAGGAAATAACAGTGTGTTTGCATTTGCGGAAAGATGGGGCTGAAAATTAAGCATATGAAAGCAATAAAAGGGACTTATCACGTCACACCTAAAGTCAGTACGAGGCAGGCACGCAGTCCGCTAACATTTGAAAACGTTCGTTTCCTTACACGATTAGGTTTAACAGTCAAGAGTAAATATGGACGTGGAAATCTTAAACGTAGGCGATCCGGTCGGTTTCTAAGAGGCGATCACCAAGGCGGAAATCCACACTTATTCACCTTATCTTCCAGGAGAAAACCCCTCATGAATCCTCAGCTCCCCATTGTCCATAAATGAGTCATTTAGCCACATTGTGGAGTCATTGAAAAATATTTATAAAAATAATATTTTGAAAATTTTTTTTGGGAAATTAGGGAAATTTTTAGGGAAAAAGGGATATTTCGAGGGAAAATTGATGCCAAAATGACCACCATGGTGATGGAATGCAAGAGCTTGAGGTTTCTGCGGCATGGCTCCCTGTCACGAAGCTGTCTTCGAAACAACTATTTACAACTACTGACGTATTTTCTGTACATTCGTTGTTTGTACGTTTACGCGTATCTCAGCAAATAAAGGTCCTGGCAATACGACTTTTCTTCCAGAAAATATTTTTAAAAAAAACCTATCTAGGTCCGTACAGTTTGGTTTATATAAGGTTAAGTTTATTCTAAAAGGAAACAAAATCGTGCAAATTGTCAAAAATTGCATTTTTACAGCTTGCCTGCGCAGTTTCCTTAATGCGTAGGAACAAATTCCACGCATAGTTTCTTTAGACCAATAGTAACACACTACAGCCCTGTACACTTACATCCGGAAATGTATTTCTATGTATAATAATTGCCTTCAAAGTTGCGGCGTACACCACTTGCAACACAAGGCGGTGTTATTAAGCGTGAAGGGCAAGTTGCATAGGTCGTAGGCGCGCGGCACTAAATTATTACATTCGCAGCGTGAATGAAATTTTATGACTACATTTGAAGTGGAGTGGAGAGATTCTGGCGGCTCTTAACGTCGAGGTCTTGAGAGACCAACGAGGGTGAAGCCAAATGAGTGTGGAGCAGCGCCGGAATGAAAGGCCGGGGAAACGCCGGGAATCGAACCCGGTTCGCCTAGGCGGGATGCGGATATTCTAACCACTACACCACCGCGGCCCCATTATATTTCAAGGAATTTGTAAAATTTTGAAGTGCACTAATAAGAAATACTTGTTTATTTCACTGAAAAGAATGTTACAGCACGTGCATGAAAACATTCAATATGGTGGATGAGACAGAGCCTTTTAGAGCACTGCCTACGGAATGGAAGCTGCGAAATTAAAATAGAAAATCTCATGTTAAGGAAATTTCACCTCAGTGCGTTAATTTCAAATATAGGGGTTTCTAACTAAATGTATTCTTCGCGAATTTTTTAGAAGTTCCCTACGGCGGAAATATTTCCATAACTTGTATAGCCTGTTTGCTAGAAATTTGTAAAACTTATGTTTTACAAACAAGTACATACTGCCTATCAATATTGAAAATATACGCTCGTAGGGAACTTCCCCCAAAAAATTCGCGAAGAATACATTTTGTTTAAAATGGCTTTCTTTAAAATTAACGCACTGAGGCGAAATTTCCTTAACATGGGATTTCCTATTTAAATTTCGCAGCTCCCAGCCGGTAGGCAGTGCCCTTAAGGGTCACACAAGTACGCACATAGAATGTCAGGTCATCTCTAGACGCAAGGCACGGAACTGGCGTGCAGGCAATTTTCTCGTCGACTCGCCTCGTAGGACATTCAATGGTGACCTTATCGTTTTATAGTGTAATAGTCCAGCCAAATGTGTGCTGCCATGTCCCTAATGTGTGTTAAATACCTGTACCGAAAGTTTCATACCTAAAAGTGACTGTAAAAAAGTCGTATTAGCCTCTTTTCACTTTAAACATTATACAAATTAAGAGACGGAAATAGAAAATACCCGGTATATATGCAAGGTGGTGATATTGCTGCTACAACAACGCCAGGAATTCTCGGTGTCGCACTAAAGACGCCAAAGAATGAAGAACCAAACTAGACGAGTCTGGTGCTGTTTTATTTAAACGCAAGCGGCACGGAGCGGGTGATGAATTTGATCCCACACTGGCCACAAGAACAAAATGCACATAAACAACGTAGGAACATGCGTTGGGGGGTTGAGACTAGAAGCGTGGCGTTTTCAGGTAAATCATTACTTCGTGTTCAAGTTACAAAATCGCGTACTAACGTAGTCGTGCGGCGCACGTAATGCTAACCGCGCTGTTAGGAAAACTCGGAAAGAGCGCACGTAATTTTAACGGGGATTTCATTTGCAAAAATAACGGAATTCGAATGTACAGATTTGCAGGCCGTTTTAAAACCAGGTCTTGAGTGCCCGTGAGGGGTGGAACCTCTATTCCACCATGTCGGGCTGCTCTTGACGGGGTCTTGCGAGCCGATGAGGGTGAAGTGAGGTGGATATCGAGCAGCGCCGGAACAAAAGGGCGGGGAAAACCCGCCGACCAGCATCATAGTCCGGCACGATTCCCATTTGCAAGAACTCGGGAGTGGCCCTACCGGGAATTGAGCTCGGTTCGCCTTAGTGGGAGGCGAGCGCTCTAGCCGCTATGCTACCGCAGCCCCTCCCATTAGGGATGAAGCGACCGAACGTAACGGTACGGAAAACTGCAGTACACCAAGAAACCTAGAAACGTCCGCCACGTTTCCTTCGTGCGAAAATCCTGGCCGTGGCCCCGCTGGATATCGAACCCGAGTCGCCTTGGTGGGAGGCCGCAACGTAGATCCAACGCCGCAGTTTCATTCGCGAGTTCTGGCTATTTATAAGCCGCCAAATGTAGTGAATTGCTGCTAAGCACGACGTAATTCGCTGGCAAAGTACCCACCACACGACCTGAGTATGTGTAAACGGTTTTAGTGTGGAATGTGCTCGACATTCCCGTGTGGCACTTCGCTCTGCGGGCAGAACGCCAGCCACATATCGCCTCGCGCCACCACAGCTTGTCACGGGAATTGTAAGCGCGTTTTAATTCCCGCGGCGGCTTCAGGAAATTGCTGGAAGATGCAACTTTCATCACACGAGGAAAAATTATCACCCACAGAACTTTGGCAGCTGTTTTTGAAGATCAATGGAATGACGCGATTAAATTACATTCAAAATTTAACTACAAATGTTTCTATACTCTGTTCACGGTAAAGTGATCACTTCTGTAACCAACCCTTGAAAAATGTCACTGCCTCTACCTGCCTATATTTTAACGGGAAACTGACTTGCATGCGCCTAGCAACGTTGGTAACGACGCCGACGGAGGAAAAGTAGTTTCATGCTTTAACGTTGAATTTTGTCCATAGAATCGATGTTTGCGCGTATACATGTACCTCAGTAAATAACTGTTCTGGGAATCATGTTTTTTCCAGGAGAGGCAATTAAAAAAAAACAACATTTAAAGCTACCACTTTTTACTTACATCCAATTACATGCAATAAAAAAAATGTAATAAAAATAATTTTAAAATAGCATTTTGTTTAAATATTTTATGCGTAGTTTCCTCAAGGGAAAGGAGAAAAGTACAAATTGGTATCAGTAGTTTAATCAATTGGCCTACATCGCGTGTAATAACATCCTACTGTTGCAGGTCTAATTAGCGAGAAATTCAGCTTCTCGAGAATGCATATCGCAATGGCCTGAGGCAAACTAGGGATTCCTCTTAATAACTGGCTGGCTCGTGGGCTCCGAACCACTAGATGGTGACCTCGGTGCGGAAAAGCCGATCAC
>NQII01000705.1:33752-46725 GCA_002778355.1 Clitarchus hookeri
AGAAAAGTCTACTTTGAGGGGGGGGGGAGGAGTTGGCGCATCCTGCCTCGTCGTGGGGCTGGCCCTAATTGATCTCATTAACCCGCCGCCCGCGCAGGCTGGCCAACTGTCTGCCTTGACACACCGCTCCATTCATCACAGCCCGTTTCTTGCGCTGCGTCGATGCCGCCCCTCGTTCGCTGTTACTCACGAACCGCGTTCCCTTGCCGGCACTAATGCAGCTGCTAGAAACCTTGTGCGATCTTATTCCGTTTATAAACACAGTTTAATTTTTTCCAATCCTAAACGAAGGCAGGTTCTTTAAGGTATGGCGGTCTTCGTTAAATAAAAGAGCTATAGTCTATTCACGGTATCTTCACACTTTTGAACCAAAACTTTGAAACAATACCCAATGTAAGATGTGTTTGGTTGCTTCTAAAATATGTCGTATCACAAGCGTTTTATACTTGCGTTAACATGAAAGTACCCTATTTTTGTTAGGTTGAACTAACTTATATTTTCTCTAAAAATTAAAATATTTCATTTATAACTAATATGAATTAAGACAAAGAGAAAACAGTAGGTGTGTTGGTAATACCCGGTAATAAATAGTTCTTATACAAAATTTTATTACACTCAGTACGCACGAATGTAAATTTCTGAGCTTTGTTTGTACTAGGCGGAGGAATATCCTGGAAGTAAAACTTTAGCAAGGCTTCAGAAAAATTCTGAATGGACTACAACAATAATTTTCTGATTTATTCATAAGGAATCCACGAAATAAATATTCAAAAATTAATATATTGACATTAATGGCTATCACTTGCGATTTATAACTAATGTTTACAAAAAAATCACTTCACAGAAATGTATACAACCAAACATTTTAAATCAGCCTCTCTAATCTATTTACAGTTTCATTGTCTGAAATCATAGTTCCTGAGGCCACGGTGGTGTAGTGGTTAGACTACTCGCCTCCCACCTAGGCGAACTGGGTTTCGATTCCCGGCAGGGTCACTCCCGGATTTTCGCATGTGGGAATCGTGCCGGGCGATGCGGGTTTCTCGGGGATCCCTCAGCCCTTTCATTCCGGTGCTGCTCCATACACCCCTCGCTTCACCATCATCGGCTCTCAAGATCTCGATGTTAAGAGCCGCCCAAATCTCTTCACTCACTCACCCACCTACAATCGGCCGTACCTGTGGACGTGGGCGTGTCCCAATCCCGACGTTAAGTGACGTAACATTGACGCAGTCCGAATATGGTCTGCAAATGCGTTGTCCGAAAGTGCCCTTCAGAATTATGACACCAGGCCGCAAAAATGTCGGCGCTTTATTTCTTGTCATGTGGTGATATGGATATTGCTAAAGTGTTGATTATTTATGTTTATTATATAACTGTTTTATTTCAAATAAGCACGCCAACAGACATAAAGTAATATTTTTTCAACAGTGCGTTTTTTTTAGAATTTACATTCTTAATATTAGATGGCTCAGACCGAACGCAGAGAGCACTAATTAACTTGTCACGTTCGTTTTGATAAAGCCGACCTTGCATGTCCATTATTTATATTTATAACATAAACATTCCACAAATGTGCGCCAAAATTTCTTAAGTCCTATTCTTTTTCTATCATCTTGGGACACAACTTAAGACGAAAGTTAAACTTTCTGAATGCTTTGACTAGGGGCACAGGTTAACTTGGGACGCGGTAGCACTATGGCGTCAGGGGATCACGTGCACCAACGTAACATTGTCCTAAGTCATAGGCTAAGCAGCGCATTTGTAGGCAGGCCATAACAGACACTCGAATATCTGGCTGCGGCCGTATTTATATTCTAGGTGTCCCAACCCAGAACCTTCTTCGCACCTCGGGACACGTCGAGGGAGATGTTAGCTGGAAGGTTCTTGCACAAGCTCGCAAGTCGTGGACTAATACAACAGGGTGGGGCAGTGACGTAAGTCTAGGTCAGCTGTCAATAATTCCCTACACCGGCACCACAATGACGGAGCTAGCCATCCGGTTCAACGCGGGGAGCAGGCGGGCAGGTGTGAGTCATCACCACATGGGGAGGCCACTAATATAGGAGTGAGTGAAGATATTTGGCTGGCTTTTAACAGCGAGATCTTAAGAGCCAATGAGGGTGAAGCGAGGTGAGTATGGAGCAGCGCCGGAATGCAAGGGCGAGGGAAACGGGAGATCCCCGAGATAACCCTCTTTAGCGGCATCGTCCGGCAAGATCCCAACTTGCAAAAGTCCAGGAGCGACCCCGCCGGAAATCGAACCAGGTTCCCCTAGGTGGGAGGCGGGTAGTCTGACACCTACACCACCAGTGGCCCCTAGAATGACGTACGATGTACACACATGCGCCTCTAGTTAGGAAACGGAGTGATTGGAAGAGGGAGGGGGAGAATGAGGAGAGGGGGAGGGAAGGGAATAGGGCTATGGTGAGTAAGAAGGAGGGAAGGGGGGAAGGAGGGAGTGTGTGTGTGTGTTTAAATATTGGACAATGTGCGCAAGTAAATATTTCAAGTTTTACAGCTTTACTTTTCAATTTGATGTTGAACTTGTTTTATTAGGATGTTTGTACCATTATTAAGCATCAGCAAAAGCAATAAATAACACTGTTACTATCATAATTGTCACAAAAAATACAAAAACTCTCCTGCTTTATTTTTGAACGAAGGCACTAAATCAGTAGCCAATCAAATATACACAGTTGATTCAACAAAATATTTTGTTGAAAGTCTAATTTCGTTTGGCCAAAAACAAACGTTTTGTTTATTCAAGCATTTATATTGTTAGATGAACAAAATTATGTTTGTTGCTTTTCAAGTTTTATTTACTCAACCAAATACTTTGCTAGGGAAACTAAATATACTTTTGACCCTATACAAACAAGTATTTTGTCGGCTGAAACAAACCTTCCTCTTAGTGTAGTTTCGTGTTTTTGTCAAGTCTACAAATCTTAATCAACCCGCAATTTTCAACGTATTAAAAATTTTACAAAAAAAAAAAATACTTTCCTGAAACATGGCCGAGACACGCTTAAAAACATCAAAGAACCTTTCACAATATCAAATATTTATTCTTAAATATATTATTTTAACTTAAAAAATCACTTTATTTGCCTTTCAATGAATTGCATTTAATAAGTTTTCAATTCTTCACACGAAAATTTATCAGAAAATTTTTAATGAAACCAGTTTTAAAAAATACTAAAACTAAATTTTTACAAATATTTACGAATCATGCACGAAACGATAACAATTGGTTAAACCACAACAAATTTTCTTAATTTTATTGCACATTTTATTTTTAAAAAAAGCATCCTTATTTTGTAAAAAACTTTAAATGTGTGCACACATCTCCATTATGATGCGATTATATCAATTGATACAGTCAGGAAAGCTGTGATAAGAGGTTGAAATTTTGGATTAAAGAAAATATTAAATATGCTCTAAAGGAAAATCTTGAACGAAAACAAGACATTCAAGAAATTGAAAGAGAAAATGGTCACGATTATGACGATTCCATGACGTCATATAGCATTCAATGAATTGAATTCAATAAAAATTGAAAGTAATTTGAAGAAAAATTTAATTGTGTAAAAGGGTCTTAATATGTAAAACCCCACCCCATCCTTTCATTCGGCCGGTCCCGCACTAGGCGGATGTGTTAAGGCTCGGCTCTACCTATTATGCAGCAATTCTTCGTTTTTCTGTTCCAGATGTATTATTGGAAATGTTTATTTGTAGAAAATTTGCAATTTACTAGTTAGTTAGTACTTTTATACCTAATTTTCCTGCTTCCAAAAAGGCACGAATTTATTGATAAAATATAAATATGTTCCCAACTTTTACAACAAGCAGATAACACGCAATTAAAATTACCCACAAAAATATTAAACAACTAGTAAAATGTTAATTTTTTATAACCGTGCATTGTCAGTAATTACTATGAATACGGAATTATGACATGAAAACGAAGCATTTCTGCAAAATAGGTGAAGCTGAGACTTAAGAGGAACATTCCCCCGTCATATTGGATTCATGGTTTTTCTAGCTTATGTTTATAAAAAAGAAAATTCCGAAAGTATCCCTACACCCAACTAGTTATTAACCTTACGCAGCAGTACAGACATAACGACAGAACTAAGAACTCTTTATTTAATCCCGATATTGATTTTGCCAAATTTTGGCAGAATTTATATAGCGGCGTAATTATGAGCTCGTAGTTCCCTTGTCTTGTATGTACGTCAGTGTAAGGTCGAAATAGTCTGTTCACGGTAAAGCGAGCATTTTTGAGGCTCTAGTTACTTTTTTTTTCATGCATTATTTTTATCCTTAACCACCTTTTAAATAAATATTGCCATGTAAGTAATAAACGCAGTGTGTATATTCCACTGCACTCGGATGTTAACGTCTAAGGCTAAAATAAAATATATTTATTGACTATTATTCCGAATTAGATGGCTTTTAAAAGTGCTTACTTTGCAGTGAACAGCCTATTGCTAGTTGGTTACAAGGGTACTTTCGAAATTATTATTTTTTTAAACATAAACAAGCTAGAAAAAGCAAGAATTCAATATGGCGTGGGAAGGTTTTCCTGAAGCCAACGAGACGTGGACGCTGATGAAGGGGCGACGAAACAGGGATGACGACAGCGCGTGTAGCGGCCGGGCCTGTGGACAGAAGCACTTATCCGCTGTCGACGGCGGCTTGCAGAGACGCCGCCACGTCCTCGCGGAGATGAGCAACGAAGACTCATCATCGGTGGACACGCGGGGGCGACGAACTCTCGTGCCACCCGACGTCGACGGGCGCCGCCTTGCGCGGACGCAGTCACGGCCGCCCATACAGTGCTTTCGACCCTCCCAAGGGGGAGTTCGGCATACACTAAAGATGAAGTAGACCGATATCGCTGGCTGTGGCACGACCGATCTCCGTATCACAACATTTAACTGCTTCTCTGCCCACACGTCTAACGGAAACGGCATGGTTTAGATTTAATTTAGAAAACTGATTTGTTAACAAATGCTTTGAGGTGTATGCATACTTCATCTAACCAACTTGTAATGCAAATTGATTAAATTAAAATTTGTAAAAGTATTTTATTCATATAGAAGTGCTTGTCATTTAAAAATTAAAATATAAAAAAACACGTTCACTACTGCTGACCACCTGACTTTGACAGTTGTGTTCCTTTGGGGTACGTCAATGTTGGGTACATGCGCAGAAGACGAATAAGCGGCCCACATCATCTATGGAGATCGGCACCACACCGACAGGCACGTCATTAAAAAAACCTCAATGAAATTAGGAAACGTTAACAACTAAACAACAGACTTACAAGTAGTAATTTCTTTTAGTGTACAGAATTGAAGGATAAGACTTAAATGCATTCGTGTAGGATGTTTTAAAGTTGTGTTAAGTGCCGCGCCCTTTAGGGTAGAGGTTGGTCACAAAGTATCAACCTGTTACTTTGTATCTGATACACACTTGTATCAGGTACTGTAAACAAGTACGGTGCCAAACTATCGGATACATTTGTTTAACTTTCGCCAGTGTGTTGCATCTGTTTTTCCACACAATGTTGACAACTGTTTTTTGAGAGAAAGTCTCTCGATCGACACACAAAAATCACCAGAAAATCACTAGATTGTTGACAAAATATATATGTATATATTTTTTTCGTATTTTGAAATGATGATGATTATTGCTTATTGCAGCTACTTGCCACCTTATGAAATACCACCGTCAGAATTGAGTTAAAATCCAATTTCCTGATTTATATTTGGAAACTGCACAGTTGAGTGTTTTCGTTTTTTCATTAATTCATCAGTTAAATTCACTGAAGTGACTAATGAATCAGTCAGGTACTGTTGACTGATTGAAACAGTGAAATTCTCAACGATTCAGATTTAGAGTGTAGTGAAAACTGTGAAGAAAATACACGGATCATTTTGTATTGTGGCCAGCCTCTAGGTATCAGCGGCCCCACGATTCTAGGGTATGATCGTGTGTGGATCACCGCCACCTCTACACAAAGAAGCTGTTGTAGCGCTTGTTCAAGATTGTTATTACAGACTGCTAGGCACTGTAATAGCTTCACCCATTGGGTATAATCCATTTGCAATAAAATCAAGGTCACACACAGTAGCAAATGGTTAAAATAACTTCGCAGAACGTCACTGCAGCAAGTTTCATTAATACACAGCTTGAGCCATTATGAGATTTGGGCCGCTCTTAACGGCGAGATCTTAAGAGCCACACTGTGTTTTGTCACAAATTAGCACCCCTATTTTTCCTAATGAAGGGGAATGATATTGCCAACCAAATTTTCACAAGTGTAAGATCTCCGTACTACAAAACACTATTCACCGATTTGTTGCTTAATCTAAAGTAGTTCCTCATAACTAAAATGAAAATCATTTGAAAACTCGATTTTTGAGGTTGCATAGCCCCCTTAATAATCAATTTATGGAAAGAGTGGTATAGGCTGTTCACGGTAAAGTGAGCACTTTTGAAATTATCCGTCCCGCCACACAAAATGTAGCTCCGCAATCGCTTCCTTCTGTTAGTGGCGGCGATTTGGTGCCGAAAATGCGCGGGGAAACAAGGATTTTTTTTTCCAGCGCATTTCTTCATTTTACTCACTCGCTACGCTGACAACAGAACGAACAGTCCAAAACACTGTCGCATTCATAACTGCACAGACACTTATAACTAGGGACGTCAAAATTCGAAAATTATACCTCGGCAAAAAAACGCGAAATTACTGGAAATGCCACATAAATTGAAGCAAGTCGCTTTCATATTTATAATGCTAGTAAAATACGTGTACTAGAAAAGTTAAAATTACAGAATCTATGTTGTCTGTAAAATTTTTACCTTTTACTTTTATTTTACGTTTTTAGATTGATAAGTGTATTTGTGACATGTTTACATTTTATGGCTTGAAATAACACATGGCAGTGTAACCTCTCTACTTAGTTGCTCTTATAACTGAAAATGTGTAAGTTGTGTAAGTAAAGTTCATAAAATAATTTTAAAAGTTACTTATTTGTCAAAAGTCAACTAAAATAATTAACGCAAATGTGCGAGGGGGAGGGTGCCTCTCTTAACACCCGCCCCCCTCCTCCCGGATTAAACCATTGGAAGCCACTCTACTTCAACCTTAAGGTGGCCGCCGAACGTCCTGCAGAGCTCCAACAGAAAAAGTTTTATTAAAAAACCGTCCAACGCATCTGAGTGAGGTCTGCTTACGAATAGCATTTAAAAAACGTTTCGCGTCTCTATTAGTTTTTCAGTTCCTCTCTTTCTCTTTAAAGCATGTTTTTGTGATAATGAAAATGGCTGAAACGGGTGTTTTCACTGTCATTTTCAGGTATGAACATTCCGGTACAAAGCATTAAAAAAGGAATAGGGACGTGCATAAAACCTTTATTATTACGCAATAAAATGGTAGCGTATCCGCTGAAAGCCTCATAGGCGCGTTATCGACGACAAGACTGCACGCCAGTTCAGTGCTTTGCTGCGCGTAAAGGCGACGAGAGAGATGACGCGCATGTCTCGGTCGCCCCTAGCGCTCCTGCGCTTTTAGGCCTCAGACGTGAAAAATTCCTTCAACCATTCACTCCCGGATTTTCGCATGTGGGAATAGTGCTGGACGATGCCGCATGCCGGCGGGTTTTCTCGGGGTACTCCCGTTCCCCCGCCCTTGCATTCCAGCGCCGCTCCATTCTAGGGTCTCATTTCTGTTATGCCCGGGGATGACGGTCACCATGCGAGAATATGACAGCGTGACACGGGCTTAAGAAATAAAATATATGTAGTTAACGTTCCGTGCACGTTCGTCACCTCCGCGTGACTCTGTAAGACCAGCGTCACCCAAGACTCGCAGATGCGGCGGAGACCGGCGCTATTACAAGTCTTTTACGGACGTGTAATTACAAATTGTCTTCCCGTCGCATTGTCTCTGCGCACGTCTTTAACAAGGGATTTTTTTTCTCACTGGACCCGCCATAACGTCTCTTCCGAACCTGCGTGCAGCTCTTGTAATTAAAGCGTTTTAAAGAAGCAGTTACCCACCCCCCTCCCCCTCCCTCACGACCCATACACTGGCGAGTCTCTTTTCTCGTGCCTACGTGCAAGTATTATCATTACAGAATTTCTAAGAGGGTAGTTTTTTCCCTTTGATCTGCCGCCTGAGCGACCATAGACAAGATGCAGTGGTACTCTACACACACGATCGAATATATGGGCAACGTTAGCGTCCCCTCATTCACCAAATAATTTACTTTCCTTGGCCTTTTATTTTTATCGACTTTTTTTCTAGTTAGGTGGCAGTTGCGCTACCTTGACTACCAATGATCATGACAAAATTTATACGTGTAAAAAAACTGGGTGATTTTAACACAGCGGTTGCGTATTGCACACACTAAATTCGAATCAGTGGAAAACCACTGAATCGCAGTGAAATTCAACTACTCGAATCAGTTAAAAGGGCTGCACTTAGAATCAGTGGAAAACCACTGGTTGTTTCAGTGAAGTAAATATTGTTTTTTTTTATTGAATTTAGTCAAATAATTACGAGAAATAGACATATTTCCGATAGTCACTGTTTGTATTGCGCAATTTATCGTAATTTAAAAAAGTAAAAAAAAAAATGTGAGTGGTCAGGACTGAATCAACATCGTCTCCACTTCATTTTTAGACCGTTACTTTGCCGTCTGAGCTACCAAGACAACGTGACACCGGAGGGGGAAATATTTATATTATATTCATCAACAGTATGTGGTTTTAAATTGTGTGCACTTTTTTTTTTTTTTTTTTTTTTTTTTTCGTTTAAATTGGTAGCGTTAGGATTGTTAATACAAATAGTACATATGAGTGCACTCACTTCGCCACATTAAATGCAGTTTAAACCTTCAAAACGAGCTCTGTGAGGATTACTTGAAAACAAAATTAAAGACGTAAAAACGGAATGAAAGACTGAATGTTCATGTTAGCTCGTAAAATGGTGTTATGAAAGACGAAACTCACATTTTAGAAAGTATTTTTTAAATTGGTTTTATTAGTTTATGCGTTATTTCATTTGATACACGTTGTTTAACTGATCCATCAGCCAAAAAACAAATCACTGAAAAACAGTAAATAAAATGGTTCATAAATCAGTGGAAAATTGTCACTGAATCAATAAGTGAAGGAAACTGGAATTTTTCCCCTAATTCATTAGTTAAATTCATTGAAGTGACTGTTGAATCAGTCAGGTACTGTTAACAGATTGAGTGAAATTCTCACCGATTCAGATTTAGAGTGTAGTGAAAACTGTGAAGAAAATATACGGATCATTTTGTATTGTGGCCAACCTCTTGGTCTCAGCGGCCCCACGATTCTAGTGTATGATTGTGTGTGGATCACCGCCACCTCTACACAAAGAAGCTGTTGTACCCTAATGTTTAGGCCACTTGCGAGTACACGTGTGGAGGTAAACATTCGCAAGCAAGCGCATGGACCTCTTGTGTATCGGCTTGTGAAGATCGTGAAAGTATTTGTTATGCAGTTCCAATCTCGTGCGACAAGACTTCTGCTGAAAAGAATAGGACACAGCAAGCTTTTTGCTTTGAATAATCATTTAATGGGAAACACAGAGAGAGGGGGAAACAGGAAAAAAACACCTATTCTGGGGGAAAAAAAAAAAAAAAGAATTATACATTGTCACGTAACACACTGTAAATATGAAAAAGAGAAAATATCGGCTGAGAAGTCATATCGATATTGTATAGTCGACTACACAAGAAAGTTGATAGCAGTTTGAAACCTGTCGTAGTTTCTACCTGTCCGCTAGATGGTTTAATTTATCCCACAAAATTTTTTTGTTTATAATGTTGTCAGTGAATAATATCCCCAAAATTAGTTGTCCAGTCAGCCCTATTCGACTTCCACCCTCTGTGCCCATACAGTGGATCGCTAGTTTGGCTTTTATGATTGTTCTGTATAGTGGCGTGTATTAATTTGAACTGTAATTACATGACATTTCACATGTGGAACTTCATAATGTATAATTTACTGCTATCATTACAGCAAAACTGTGTAGTTGGTGTGGTACCCTACACACGAACATAATACGCTAAATTCATGGCGCCTTCGAGACCAAATGGTTGGCCTCAATACAAAAATTGTGCATGTATTTTCGTATTAGTTTTCACTGCTCTGTGCAATACTGCTGTAACAATCTGCCATTTTTATACACAGTGTATACTTATAGGAAAACATATCAAATAAAGATTAGCTCTCCCTTTCAGGGGACATTTTGGACTCAGGTGATATCAGAAAATTTCTTGCAACATTTGTCTTCAGGTCTGAATTAAGAAAAATTGCTTTTGGACTAGTGTCAGCCTAATTATATGTTTTGTTTGTTTCTGGTTTAATTTCCTGTAAGTTTTATATATTAAATGCATTAGCGTTCATAAGTTTTACTACTGATTGTTCAAATTTAATTTTATTTGCATAACTACCTTGATACTAAATTGTAAAATACATTTCCCAGTGTGCAAAAAAAGAAATGGTTTTCAATTAAAAATTTTATGTCCCCACAAAAACCCATAACTAACAATGCCCATGATTGTAACCACTACACTTAAGGGTCGACAGCAAGAGAGGTCATCAGCATCAATGGAGGTGATGCGAGGTCGAGATGGAGCAGCAATGGAATGTAATGGTGGAATTATTGGGAGCACCCTGATAAAACCAACTGGCCCAATGGAACATCTACCACGCTTCCCACATGCGAAATTCTGGTGTTGACACTGCCAGGGACTCAAACCCAGTACACCATGGCGGAAGATGAGTAGTCTTGACAGCTACAGCATGGTATTTATTCCCTTCTACAGTACACTGATACTGCCAACAGTGTTAGTCGATAGGCTCCCCGTTTTGGGCTTGTTATTACATTTTTGTACTTGTGTCTTGTAGCATACTTTCATCATATTTTGCAGTCTCATCTATAGAGTACTGTAAACCGACCTATACCAATTGTATGTATAAAATTAAACATGTCAATTTTTTTAATATTATCATAAAGCATTAATCATGATTTTTAAACTGTAATGTGAAAATTAAACCTGAAATAGTTTTATAAAATAATCCAATTTTTTTTTACAAGGACTGCCTTTTGTTGATACATGTTGCAGAAGTCAATTTCTTACATAAAAACCACCTCTTCTCCATCCATTTTTATACACAAAACAGATGCAATATGCTTTATTAAAACAATATTTTGGTTACGTTCACTGCACTAAAACCCCTTTCAAATTCCAACTAAGCTTTTTGGAACTGTTTTGATAAGTGTTCTAACAGACTACACAAATCTCAGAATGTTGTCTAGCCCATTCCCCACCAGTACAGAGTTTCTTAAAATTATATGTTTCTTCTATCGTGGTCGAGTAAACACATCGCCTTGGGGGCACGTAGTAAGATGCATCCAGTTGGATGTGCTATGGTAGTTAAGAGATTGTGGGACCATTAATTATTTTTTGATACTCTGCACTAAGAGAAACTAGTATCACCAAGGTCACTGAGAGGTACTCTTGAATGCAATTTTTAAATTCAATAAACAATTTCATACATAAAAAAATTATGTTTCAAGATACTGTTTATAAATATGTATATAGGAGATGCCTACATCTGAAAAATAAAGTAGGCGTCTCCTATTCCCGCCTACCCTCAACTACACCACTGATGCTTTTACTGAAAAGTGATAATAAACTGTGTAGAAGATATGAAACCATGAAATATTTAAAATGTATTTTTTCACAACAGCCATACTGTTTTGGTTTTGCTGCTCCCCGATGTACTGTAAAGGCGACAATTTTTTTTGCAATAGAAATGACTGTGTAGTAAGAATCATCTCTCAACAACAGCTGATGTCTGGAACCTGTAGCTATAGTGTTATTTAGTTTTGTGACTGTGAGTTACTTATTCAAGTGCAGATGATCTGTCGTGTTGTTTCCCCAACTGCGGCACATGTCGATAGCAAAGTATATTCTTCTGAAAATAAAAGTGCAACACCAAAAAAAATGGACAGGATGGCCACCTTATAAAGTTTAATAATAACCTAAATAAAAGCAGTCCACATTTATAAACATAATTTTTAATACATACAGAAGCTATGTCTTGCGTAGCCACTTACCTGCCCACACAACCTTACCGGGAGTGCTACAGGAAATATCCCGAAAACCATGAAGAATTATTATAATGCCTTTGCCCCGTTTACAATGATATTTTTCAAATTGTGTGGCAATGGTGTGAATGAAGTAAACTCAAAAACTGGTTGAGCTTTCCCCACTTCCAAAAATGACTACCAGTGGCGGCAAGAGGGGGTGAGGGGGAGCACAAGGATTGGATTGTTTTGGATAGGCCTTATTAACATCCTCGTGTTATGCCTGAAGGCTTAGCAGGAGACAGCTAATAAACTAACTTATGACCTAACTTAAACTAACACCCATGACTTACCCAGGATTCAAACCCAAAACCTCCCGCACCCCAGACCAGCGGCGCACCAACCGACTACGCCACGGAAGGTCAGCAGGAGCACAAGGTAAAAATTTATTTCCACATAAATTTTTTTAACTAAAAACAATTGACACGTGCCACATATGAGAAGTGTTAGAAGCGGCGCTGTCACAAACCCTCCCCCNTGTCACCAACCAACCCGCCTCCCCCGCCAGCTTAAACCAGTGTAGGGACTTCAGGACGACACGTGTCGCCCATTAACGTATACCAAGGTCAAGTCGAGATGTAATAGCACGTGCAGGCCATTACACGTGTCGCTGCAGCGCAGGCCTCCTCCCACCCCCTAGCAAGCCCCGTGAAATTTATAAACGCCGAGAAATGACGAGATAGTAAGGCGATTTCCGCCCGAAGTTAAAAACACACACCGAGAATAAGCTGACAAGCTTGAAAGTGGTGCCACGAGCTCCCCCCCCCC
>NQII01000705.1:46737-148392 GCA_002778355.1 Clitarchus hookeri
CCAAACCCCGGGGCAACTGGGACACGCACTGCAGAAGGAAAGATGACAGGGTAAGTTTCAGGGTGCAGGCCACCCCCTTCCCCCCTCCAACCATCAAGAACCATGGCGCGTGTATGAAGTACGCTGTGGACTGTGTCTTCCTTCCACCTCCCTCCCCCCAACAAGGGAGACACATGTAGAAATTTAAGGAGGGAGTCAAGAGAGGATATAAGCGAATTTAAGTGAGAAGAGGGATTCAGTTCGTTATCATCGCACAGAGAGATCAGTTGGTCAGTTTTGATCACCGCGCCGAGAGGGTCCGTCGGTCAGTCATATCGGGGCAGTCGGAAGCTGTGATACTCCGCGCCGAGAGAGTAAGTCAGTTCAACAGTTACCAAGGTCGGGATATTGGAACCCGGCCACATCCGTCAGCAGCATCAGTCAGTCGCAACATTAAGGGGTCAGCCATATCGGGACGTGAAACGCGGGGTGCAGGGTAGAAGCAGTTAGACAGTTACCAGAGTCACGTCGGACGAGTAGTATCACCATGCCGGGACGCGAGTAAGTCAGTCAGTACCGCATCAGTCAGTCAGTTATAACGCACCGAGAAGACAGAGTCGAGTGGTGAGCTCTAACGAGGAGCACCATGTCAAGCTAGTGGGATTAGTCCAGTGCAACCCCGCACCGAGGGCCGGGGTTGGGGCCTACCAAGGGCCACCTCACCAGGACATGGTAGGGAAGTAAGCAGTCAGTTACTACCCTATGCCGAGAATGAAGCGAGTGGTGAGCTTCAACGAGAAGCACCACGTCGAGAGGAAGCCAGCTGAGTGTAACACACCAACAACAACCAGACAGAGGACCTATAACAGGGCCATCCAGCTCACGAGATCTCATCAACTGCCCGAACATATCCAGGCCATCCAACTCACCAGACCTCAACTGCCGGAACAACTACCACGCAACACGTGCAGATAAGTAACCACGTCATCACTCTGGGACCTGTCCTGTCACCTAATGCCCCCACAACATCGGAAGCGTAGCCAGAACATTGTCATCAGTCCTTCAGACCTTGAACTCGCAGGGCGTTAAAGTATGTGTACTTCCCGCAACAGCGCCGGGATGTGTGAATGAATTCCCGTTAAATAAACGAGTTCAAAACTAAGTCGTGATGAAGTCATTGTTGGATACCCTCAACCTTCAAGGAACCTATAGTCTGTGCCAGTTAACCTTAACTGTAGACCCTATGAACCATTCTGTACACCACAGGTGGGGAGTAGCATCACAATTTAAAACAAACAATATTTATAAAAAATTAAAATATTTCAACAAAAAAAATTATTCAAAATTGTGCAAACAATAAAATGCAATATTTTTTTAAAAAATATAAACAAAATTTTAACCGAAAAATAAATATACAACACCACAATAAAGGGCAACAATAAACTCTTAACAACAGACAAACACAACTTTTATCTGTATAAGAATAGTCTAGTCATTTTTGTGTAGTCATTATATTTAAATACTTCCAGTTCTTCTCTATTTCTATACATATTATAAAACTCAACGTCTCTCTGTCTGTCTGTCTGTCTGTCTGTCTGTCTGTCTGTCTGTAAGTGCGCTTATCACTCGAGAACCACTTATCCGATTTACGTGTGTTTTTTATTCATAGCTACGTTCCTGGCCAGGTTTTAGTAATATTTTGTTACGTAAAGTAACATAAGGAATAAGCAGTGATGATAATAGTGAATCAAGTTGGAAAAAAGTTTGCAGCCAGTGCGCTCTTGCAATACGCTGTCTAAACCGTTAAAGATGGAACAATATTATATAGTAAAGAATTGTGTAGAATAAAAAGACCTACAAAAAACTCTGCGGTAACATATATCTGTCTATAATTTTACCTAAACAATAATTCTGTAGTCCACGCGATCAGAGGCACGGGCTTTTAATTTTTGCATATATACTGGATTTAAATTTTTTAGTAGAACTTTTTGTTGAAATTATTTTACCTTTGGTTGTTTTTTCCCCATAATAGTTTTTGCAATGGAAAGCCATTAAGTTTGAGTTTAATTTCTTCTACAATATACTCAATGGTTCTTTTTTTTATTCACATAACTGTTTACGGGTATTGGAGAATTGGCTTAACAAGTCCACTCATATACTCATTCTGAGCACCATTTTATAAGAATTTGCTGTGTTGTACTGATGCTAATTTCTCTTGGTACTCATTTTTTAAGAAATTGTTCATTTCATCCTGTATGCCATATAAATCACAATGTTAAAATAACTTTTATAGGATACTTAATGCACACTTTTCACCAACACAAATTATACTATTTCAATGGTTCTCAAAGCGAGGTAGATCTATGCGGTAAAATTTTGGTGTGTAAAGTAGTGGCTATGTTAGCAATGCTACATAATGAAATGTTTATAATTTTACCAGATTTGCTAAAAATGTTTTTGTTATTTTGCCTTTTGTACATTTAAACAAATTATACAATATACAGCATACATTATATTTTTATTTCCATTGTTATAGTATAACCATGATTTCATCTATACAATGAACACACTAGTTACATGTGTATTTCCAGTGGGTATGTGAAGTCTAAATGGCTGAGAACTGCTAGTCTATTTTCATTAAATGTTTAATTAGTAAATGTATAAAGTAGAGTTATTATTTTTTTTTTTGCATTGCAAGGTGGTACATGTGCTTTGTGTGCATGGAAAAGAGCTATAAGTTATTTTCTATTATCTATTTTCAGCAAACTAAAATAAGCAAACAATAAACATAATTTTGGAAAAAAGAGTTGAACGAATTACTGAACAGCATCAGAAAATGAAATTGGCAGAGATAACTTCGCCGAATGGTGGAAAATGTTACAGGAACTCTACTTACAGGAATTCTACTTCAACATAGTTTTACATTATTTATAACAAAGAATTACGTCTGGTCACAAAAAGGTTTTTCTACGTTTTGGTATTCAACTATTGAAATTTCTGCGGAAAATAGGACTATGGTTGTACCCTTATAAAAAAATTAAATTAATTTTTTAATGGTGCAAATAGAAATAAAATAAAATTCTTTGTAAAGTTTTAGGAACCTACAGTTGTTGAAAAAAACACAAACAGCTAAATTGATGAACAATGAACTTCTCTTATAGCCTCATCATAAGTTAGCAGTTATGTTAAAATTTGAAGAAAACATCACAACCAGTCCAGGTAAGGTTGCTGCCAATTAAAATAAATTTTATAAATTCTGGGAATAGAAAATTACCATGGTGTTTCTTGAAGTCAGGAACACCATGATGTGATTTCTTTGAAATCTGATACTAACTAATTTTCTTCAACAACTGTTTCAAACTATAGTCAAACAAATTGATTATGTACAAATTTGACATCTTAATGGCAGAATGTATAAATAAATAATTCCCACAATGCCATTAACTAATATTTGTAAATTATTTTACTGCAGGGACCACAGTGGTGTAGTGATTAGATTTCTCGCCTCACCCTAGGCAAACTGGGTTTGATTCCCGGCGGTGTAACTCCCAGATTTTTGCATGTGGGAATTGTGCCAGACGATGCTGCTGATCAGCCGGTTTTTGCTGTGATCTCCAGTTTCCCTCGCACTTGCATTCTGACCATGCTACATACTCACCTCGCTTCACCCTCATCTGCTCTCAAGACCTTCATGTTAACAGCCGTTAAAATTTCTCCACTCTACTTGACCATTTTTTTGCACTTTCATCAAAATACTGTCTGATAATACAACATTTTTTTACATACAAAAGATATAAACTATATTTTTTGACACTTGGACACCCTTGATCTAATGTGTGAGGAACACACATGAAGGAACTGCAACGTAGCTTTTCTGGAATAGAGATGAGAAACTGCTTAAGAATAACCAACCCAAAGTCAGTCATTCAAAATCAAACCCATTACCTGCTGAATCAGTTACGCACACTGCCACATTATTCTTCTAATAATATTAGAAAATTGTGTCCTTTGTAGAATTTTTCAGAAACTATTCTACTAATTTTGTTTTAGTCTCTATATTTTAATTCAAGTATGGTTGTTTCAGACACAAGAACAATATTCCAGTTTACACAGAAAAGGCATATTGCAGAGTCTGACATAGTGGCCACTTATAAGATGCAGTTTTAATAATACTATAAGCTTAGATGCAACAGCTGGCAATATAATCAAAGTGGCTGCAACAGTTCAATTTAGAATCTACTGCAACCAAAAAAATCTTTATATAATGTTTATTTCAAGTTACAATTACGAATAATAAAATTATTGTTGATAATAATTATCATATAAATTTTCTTTGAATTTAAACTAAAAGGTGATAAAACATACATTATTTTGGATTACATTTTTACAATTTTCATAGTATGTCAATAGTCTTGTTTTACTTTCACTTTTTTAAATATATATATATATTTTAAGATGTGAAACCAACTATTCTAAAAAAATATATAACGTCACAAAGAGAGATTGTAAACACGCATGGGAGGTAGTGCGTTTGATTGCGAGGACCCTTGAACCACATACGCCAAGTTTGAATTCATAACTCTTACAATATATTCCTCCGAATTTTGCAAATAATTTATACACCATTTTATAAAGTGTCCATTAAGATGCACAATTCCTAATTTGAAAATTAGTAAACCATAGCTTAAAGAACAAATACCTCAGATATACTGAAGTAGATATCCTCCACTTGGATACACGCAATTACCCTCCTGTTGGCAGGGTTTAAAAGTTTAACAAATCTGTAGTCGTTCTTTTCACAAAGCCATGATGATGCTTGAATAAATTGGTTTTCAGGTGTAAAAATAAATTCCTAGGAGTGTTATTTTATTAAATGTGTTAAAGAAAATGCCAAGAAGAGGTACTTGCAACTTTTAAGAAGAAGTACTTGCAACTTTTTGTGGACTGGAATTATTTTTCATTTTTCCAGCGAGAAGGAATCTAACCTGAGTTTAAACTGGATGCAAAAATGTATTATAATTTGGGCTACAATAAACACACCTTTCAATTAATGGATTTGGAATATTATCTAGGTCAACTGAGGGGACTATCGTCAATTGACTATCGTCAAATTCAATTGCAGCGAGTTAAACGGGTGAGTCTGGCCAGAGGCAAGCATGTCACTGCAAGAGTCGCACACTTTCAACTTGCTTAATGAAGACAGTTGAGCCATACACAATCACATGTATGTACATGCACAGACATGCATGTGCACATATGCATGTACAGACACACCTGGAATCTAGAGTTCGTTATAAGAATTTGGAAATGTGGTGGGAAATATTTCTACTGACAAATTATCTTGCCGGAACTATTACTCACACTTTATGTTATAACAGTATAATGAAACTGTATCTTGTATAGAAAATTCTACCAAATGAACTAACATGAACTGGGCGTTCATACATTATATCAAACACATTGTGTGATAAAATTTCCAAGTTGCTGAACAATCATTCCAACTAATTCTTTTTCATTTTTGACGTACAAGACTACTAACAGATAAGTTTTTCACAAAATTTGAACTTTGAGACTCAATTCCTTTCCTAACTGCACATCTCTGAATTCTCACATTTTACAAAAATTTAGTCGAAATTTATGCTAAGTTTTTAACCAAAAAGAAAATTAAAGTGAATATTCGTGGAATAAACTGCTTTATAACATGCCAATCACAAGATAGCAAACACCAAAATTGTTATCTACCATGATTCTAAGATGGCAACCATTTATAAACCATAAGCAATAAAAGTAAATCACCACTTGTTTTGGTTTTGAACTACGAATACATGAGGGTGGTCACACAAATTTTTTATTTGTATAAAATTATCAAACCACCCGAATTAAAATTCTGGCCTTCACGTGGATTAACCCAATAACTCGCATTTACACATTTCGAATAACATATTTTGATATCAATTTTCTAAATACAGTGTTCAGAACCTTTTCAATTAACTAACCCATCATTTATTGATAATACTATTTTATAGAGTGCCTTTCATTAATTTTCATGTTGGGAAATAAAGATGATATATCTTTTCAAGTTAATGAAATTATTTCCTCACTTGCTGATTTGACATTAACACATTTTATTTTCTTAGCAGGAAGAGAGGCATATTGAATAACCAATGTGTATGTTTGCTAATAGTCAAAATGTTTAAATTACTAAAAAGCCTTTCAATAGGTGTTTTCCGCCCAGCCCTCTACCCGTCCCCTTGGGTTATTCGGATTACTGGGAGGATGGCCTTTGCAATCCCTACCATCGGGGAGTGTCCCCCTCCCCCCAGGTAGTATACCAGGATCAGGGTATTTCTCCAGGCTAGTTTCTCTGGGGTGGTTTCTAGGTCTAAATAGGGATGTTGGGTTGGAGCAGCTCCAGTGTATTCATATGTTAACTCCAGTCACACATAGTCATCCCCCTGTGGTGCTGAAGGATGGCACCTGACTTGTACCCTCTGACAAAGCAGCGGCCACTCCCTTACCTGCACACAGTGCCAATGTTATTCAAGGTAGACACATTTCCAATCGGGGTCCTCCCCTCTGGTGTCGGGCTGGAGGTGCGCAAAGGATTGAAAACTACAATGACTAGTGCTGTGAATGCATTGAAACTATCTCTTTAGTTGAAGCGAAGACCCTAGACACCACACCCACGGTACCATGGCCCTCACCCCATAACCTGTGGAGTGCCTACCTCTATAACCTTTAACTGGGTGGAGTTCACATATACCAAGCATCTGCCGTTGGCTGCTTCACAGAGTTGTCTCCTGCACGCCCCTCATGTGACCAATTTCCTTGTGGACCAGAAGCCAGCCAACTGCACCTGTCACCAGATGGACCAAGAAGAACTGACTGTCTTCAGATGAATCAAGGAGACCACTCCCAACCCTGGTATAGAGACCTACTCATACAGGCTGACTGTGGGAAAGCTCTCAGGGTGACGACAGAATCAATCCATTGTCTATCAGATAGTAATCACAGCTGGATGGCCAGGTATCTTATAACACAAGTGCCGATGCCATTCCAGCGTGGTCACTTCCCTAAGTAAGTTACATATGACTCACATCTGCTTCTGGGTCAGTCGTGCCCACAGAGACCCTCAGCATCAAGGCGTGAGGAGCAGGGGACATCGACCACTATCTATCCATATTCACTACGGGCCTAGCCCTTATCATAACAAGCCAAAACTTAATTGTTAAGCAATAAAACCTTAAATTGCTTGAAATCTAAATTGCATACAAAATCTAAAATTTCTCACACTTTGAGTTTATAACAATACTGTATGGCATTCTGATAAAGTGCCAACTGATTCTCAGAACATCACTATTTCCTCTTTAATAAAATTAACTGGAAAATGTCAAACCTCAGTAATAATTGTGTGAGATAGTCACAACATACATAAACCAGATATTGAGAGGTGTATAGAAAAGGCAATTTTTTTTTGCACTTGCTTGTTTTTGTTTTAGCTTTAATTGCTTCAATATTGTAACTTTCATAACTGACTTTGAGAAACTTAACAAAACAAAACCTAAAATTTTTATTTTTTAGCATATATAGTTAAATTGGTATTGATTAAGATTATTTTCTAGGTCTGGGAAAAATCTGCTAATATGAATTTATTCTGTTTGGTTAAATCAAGTTAAGGTGGCCAATAAGTGAATGATAATGAAATCTTGATATTTTTTGGAAATATAATAGGTTGAGCCCTAAATGATAAAACACTCAAATAATAATGATACCCCAAGAGATAAAGACAAATTAAGACAATCCTCCCAGCCATTTCCATCTTCTTGATATGTGTTACTATTTTTTTACCCAACATTATTTGTATTAGAAATGTGAAAGCTACTAATTGGAATCTGGGACTCTTGCTTGTTCACTGTCAAAAAATTTTTTAGTAATCCTACGTAAGTAGCAACAGATTGGACAAATAATGCACCCAGCTGGCCAAAATACAGTATGGCGTTGTACAGGATTTTCATAACCATTCTAAGGAAATATCAAAGAACAGCACAGAAGCTTCCTTACCTTGGCATTAGATGATTCATTTGTATAATATGGTTGCCCATCCTCATCATAACCAATGTTCCAGCCTTCTGGCAAAGGTATGTAACCGGACACCACAGCACTTTCAGCGATAGGGCTTGCGCTGTGCGACCTGAGATTCTCGACACTGCTGTCTGGGGTGAAGTCCTGGAACATCACGGAACATCAATGTCACAACAACTTTACTGGTCAACAAATAGGATCTCACAAAATTTTAAAAAAATTGTGGTACATGTAAATGTGTGTAAACCATTTTTTTTAATAAAGAAAATGACACAGGTATAGAAACAACCAATCATGCTGTTAGTACCAATACAACAATCAAAAGAAAAAAAACACACAAAAAGGAACATTAAAACAGAAGCAATAAACACTGAAAATATAAACCCCATGCAAAGTGATGAGACACCAAACCAATGTTAAAGTGGCCACCCGATTTAATATTACATGTTAACAAAACATCAAAGCATGGCACTATTTCTTATCTGCTGCCAAAATGATTGTACAGGTAAGGGTTGTAAATAAGATAGTTGCAACACAGGTAGTAGGTACAAAACATTTATTGGATTTACATGCAAAATTCCATTACAATCCTTCAATATAATCACCAGCAAAGTTTTAAACCTTTTGCCAAGTATGTAGGAGCAGATGGGTGCAGTCAGCAAACCTGTTGCCCCTGAGAAGTTCTTTTAACTGTGGAAACAATTCAAAATCACAAATATTCATGTCAAAGGAATACGGAGGATGTCCACGACTTCCCAAAGCCGCCTACCCAAAACAGTAGTCACTTCTCCTGCCACATGATGCAAGGTTTATTTCCCCACAGGAAATGTGGACATTTGCACCACACAGCCAGAAGCAGGTGGTGCTCACGGAAATAGTGATAGGATGCTGTGTTGACCATTTCACCTTGGGGTACAGCATGGATAAAAATGAAACCATTATTGTACACCACTATCAACATTACCTTCACCATACTGGGCACCTGTAGAATTTCTTTTTTAAACATCGCAATCATGGGTGGTGCCAGTCATTCAATTGTCGCTTTGGTTTTGGTTCAAAGGCATGTGCCCAGGTCTCGTCAACTGCCACAATGCGCTGCAGAAAAGTGCCCCCTTTATTTTGGTGCCTGTTCAGATGGACACAGACTACTGCATATTGATGGCGTGCCTATAGTTCTGTCAGGTGATGAGGAACCCCATGTGATGCAATTCTCCTGAGGTTAAGGATCATTATGCATCATACTGTATGATGACTGGACCAACTTCTAGGGATAATTCCCAGACAGTCCATCAGTAGTCTACAGAAAGGAGGCCCTACATTAACTCTACATGATCATTGGGAATAGACAGTGCAAAGTACTCTAATGACATACCCAAATCCCCACAGAATACACTTACCCATTATGCAACTGTTTTGATATAGTACCACATCACTGCCACTAGCTTCTTGTAAGTCTTGATGACATTCCTGTGTATCTTTAACGTTGGCCACCTGTATTTTGATTCACATATGTTGTTCCACTTGTGCAAACATGTTTTGGGGTGGTACACAACATGCTGTTCACTTCAACCACTTAAAAAAAAGCATTTGCTACATCATAATATGTGAGAAAAGTAAAATTTTTCTGTCTCGTGCACTACATACCAGTTTTGTTAAAATATAAACACAGATTTGAAATACAATTTGGATTGCCAAACTGCAATATTTTATGAAATAAAATTGTAATATTTTAAGAATGTTTCTCTTTTGTCAATAGTAAATAATGCTCTCAGCAGCAGATCACAACAGTAGAAATTATTACTGCTAAAAAAATTGGAAATCTTTTCAAGATGAAAATGACACCGAAAATGGTGCAGCATACAGAGACTTAGACTCTAATGCTTGACAGTAACATGGCCATGTATTGACAACTGTTACACATATTATCAAAAGAAGCCTGACAGTAATTGTTTAAACTGTCATCAACCACTTGACATGTAAGCTTTACTGTAAATGGTAAACTCCTCTCGGGTATCAATGGATGTGGCCTACACATGTGATACAATGTATCCTGTATGTCAAAATCACATGGAGTGAGGTCAGAAGATCTTGAGGGTTATGCTAAAGGTCCATCGCTGCCAATCTATCAATGTGGGAAGTATAAAAGTCATAGAGAAACTGGGAAATGTCAGAATCACATTGCCTGACACGTACCTAGCAGTCGCTCCTGTAAATCTTGCTGTTAGGGCATGCTATCTAGCAGGAAAAAAATGTGGGCCAATCATGCAGATCCCACTTGATAGTATCCTAAGAGCATGGCATTTACCTTCTCATTAACCCAATGTTTGACCGTTGAGATTTGAGAAAATGGAATTATCTTTGAAGAGTATCCATGCTAGGAAGTTGCCATCTTCAGCACATTAACATCCAATTGCCAAAACTGAAAGTCTCTCATTCCAAAAAACTGTAGGGGTGGAGATGTTATTGGTGCTACTCAGTAAAGCTGTATCCAGATACGTGCAAATTGGCTTGCGGCCGGTGTGGATGTGCTTGCAAGCCCCACGTGCAGGAGTGCACACCCGCATAAGATTACGAGTACGTGCCTCAATCTCTCTGTCAGGTGGTGCATCAAAGAAAAATCTCGCAAGCCCCACACACGCTGCACGCCAGTGTGAACAGCTTCCACTGTAGTGGAGGGCGCACTGTGTGACCCTCACAGTGTCCACGTTTACGCCTCACATCAGTGGCAGATCCAGAAACTGTTTTCAGGAAGGGACAATATACCAAATTTGCCAGTATTTAGAAAACAAGAATGTTCTGCTCTACATGAAAGGCATTCAAGAACATTCATAGACATATTAATCCTATACATTTTTTCTATCCCATAAATAATTTTCCTGGTAGAAAATAGGCTTCGCAGATTGATGAGTCAATAAATCACTCAACTTCCAGTTTATATTTTGCAAAATGCAACTGTAAGGAAAAACCAAACCACTGCATAATGCTAGGTACTACCTCTTATATACTTAAATTACATAACTGCCAGAAGTGCACGAATTCCAGCAAACTGCCTACACACATACATACTCTCACTCGATTTTTCTAGTTGCATGATAGCCTACTCAAGCTTTTATATCAAATTGTACCTTATTTAATATCCATAATTATCGTCGAAGGCTACAAATTGTATATTATGTTAATTTTATAACGCAAAATCTCTTAAATGGCTCAATTATCCCTATGATATCAAATAATTTATATATTACGAAAATGGTGACACTGTTAACTTATTATGCAAGGTATTATCTCTAACAAATGTTTTCAGTGAAGTTATAATAATATTAATGAGACAATGTTACTTTTTTTTTTTACAAAAATTATAGCAGGACTAGTAACTAACATTTTTAACTCTTGGCTGCAGTCCTAGAATATGCTCTTCAAGATATAAGATACTGCCTGCCTGGAAATTATCTTCTTGCTAGTGCAACTATAGCTGGCCAACTAGTGTTGGCCCATGTACAGAACAACAGTATCTTGGCTGAAAATCAAAACCTGTTTTTATTTGTCCTCAATTGAGTGAGACAAATGTTTTAGTCATTTGGTAGATATAGGATTATTTATAACAGGCCAACGATAAAAATTTTTTTTAATGATTTTGCTTGATTCTTATGGTTTTTGGTGTGCTGAGTCCGAAAAGAATAATAAAAAATTCATAACACCCACCATTTTTTCACATTTGAATATACGAAATGTGAGAAATTCATTTTTTTTATCTAATATCTGTGCATTTTATATACTTTATATATATTTTTTAATATGCATTTATATATATTTGATATACATGATTAATATACTAAAACATACAGTAAATCTAAATGAAATTAGGTTGGCAGTGGTGGTATGACTATTTGTTTTCTTTCAGTCAACACAACCTCACTTTTCAGCTTTTTACCCATGTGCTCTAAGTATGGCTAACCGTGGTTGTAAAAACTTTCCTAACAGTTTTTGTTAAATATATGTGGTGAGTTTGAAATTAAAAAACATAAAAGAAACATTACAGAGTTTGTTAAAAAAAAAGTGTACTTGGTATATTTTGAATAAAACTCGGTGATCAAGAAAAACCTTGGGCTCCACACAAGGTATGCTATGTTTGTGTTGAAGACCTTAGAAAATGGTCAAAAAAAGAAAAGACAGCTTTTAGATTTGCAGTACCCATGATATGGAGAGAACCAAAAAAAAAAATCATTCAGACGATTGTTATTTTTGTAGCATTGATGTTACTGGATATAACTCCAAAAATAAGAAAGTAATTATCTACCCTAATCTTCCTTCAGCTATTTGGCCAGTCAGTCATGGTCCGGGACTTCCTGTCCCTGAGCCAATATAGGCTATTGATGACATTTTACTTGATCAGTCCAGTGAAACTGAATCTGATGAAGGTAAACCAGATGATGATGAGTTCCAATGTTCTCCACAAAATTTAGAACCTCAGTTGTTTACACAGGCTGAGTTAAATGATTTGGTAAGAGATTTGGGTTTGACTAAAGAGAAAGCTGAATTGCTTGACTCTAGGCTAAAAGAAAAACATTTGTTGGCACCTGGAGCATCTATTTATCAATATAGAACAATAGATCAACAGTTTGCTAAGTTTTTTAAGCAAGAACAGGATTTGGTGTACTGCCATGATATTGGTGGTCTAATGAATGAATTTAGAATTGAGTACAAAAATGAAGAATGGAGGCTTTTTATAGACTCATGAAAAACTAGCTTAAAAGCTGTTCTTTTACACAATGGTAATACTTATGCTTCATTGCCTGTGGCTCATTCACACTATATGAAGGAAACTTACGAAAATCTAGACATTATTTTAAAGGAAATTAACTATCCTGCTCACAATTGGATGATGTGTGGAGATTTCAAAAGTTGTTTGCATGTTCCTAGGCCAACAAAAGGGATTTACTAAATTTCCATGTTTTATATGTGAGTGGGACAGCAGAGCAAGGGATCGACACTGGTCCACAAAACATTAGCCTGCAAGTAAAACCTTAACACCTGGAAAGAAGAACATTTTGCATAAAACTTTAATAGATTTTAAAAAAATTCTTCTACCACCTCTTCACATTAAATAAGGTTTAATGAAACAGTTTGTAAAAGCCTTGTCTAAAGATGGTGAATGTTTTAAGTATTTATGTGAAAAGTTTCCTCATTTATCAGGAGCCAAACTGAAAGAAGGGGTTTTCGTTGGGCCTGACATTCGTAAAATGATGTTCGATTCCAATTTTGAAACAAAAATGACTACAAAGGAAAAGGAGGATTGGATAGCATTTAAGCAAGTTGTGACTAAGTTTTTGGGCAATGTTAAAGACCCAATGAGCTTATCATAGCTAATATGATAGACAAGTTCAAAAATCCGGGATGCCTGATGAGCCTTAAAGTCCACTTCTTACACAACCATATTGACTTTTTCCCTGACAACTTGGGTGATGTAAGTGAAGAGCAGGGGGAGCGGTTTCACCAGGACATCAAAGTGATAAAGAAACGTTACCAGGGACAGTGGAATGTCAGCATGATGGGCGATTACTGCTGGTCACTTCACAAAGAACAACAAAATGCATCACATCGGAGAAAAAGATACATAAGAATCTTCAAAGAGAAGAGAGAAAGGAAATACCAAAAAATAAACACTTAAAATGTATGTAATCAATTTTTTTTTAATACAATTGCATAAATCACATTTTTAAATACAAATGCATATTGTGAAAGAACTGTGGGCGATACAAAAAAACTGATGTCAAATTTGGTTTCAGCACCCAAAAATACATAAGATTCATCTGCATTTATTAAAAAAGTTTTCACAAAATATTTTTTTGTTGGCCTGTGTAATTGTTATACTACTTTTATGCATTTACACAAATATGCTTCAAAGCACACCCATACAAAACCAAATTGCATAGCCTATTCTCTAATTCTTAGGCATTGTTTTCTTGTTGGGGAAGCGACTGCCCTTGTCATCCCCTATTAAAACTACCAATTCCTTGTATGCAGTTCAACATAGATACAAATGTTGTGACAGTATTTCTTGGCAGTTAATTGGATAAAACTGCAGAGAAACTTTCTGTAGAAATAAACATATTTTTAAAAACATTTGGGAAATAGATAAAATTTATTAATTAAGGCCTTTTAAAGGATATAGTATGCAGTGAAAATACAGCTGTTTTCACATAGGATTTCATCAGATGATGACCAAGGGAGAAGAGAGAAGAGAAAATTAAAAATGGGGAGTTGGGGCAATTTTATTCACGTGGTTTTTCTAGAGTTTTTTTTTCATTTGTAGACCTGTTATTTTTTAACAGTCACTGCATAAATATAAAAGCGGCGTACGCCAATACTATGGATGTCTTTCATATGCGAACAATGGTGTCTCTCGTGTGTTTTTTTTTACAATAGCAGTTTTGTATGTGTTTGCACATGTGTGCTTCTACATATGTGTGCACATGTTTTTTTTTGCGTGACTGTGAATGTTTTTAGCTTTAGTTTTTATTGTCTTTCCTCCCTCTTTGGTTTCTGCGATAAGTAAAATTAGTCATTTTTCAGCTTTTTTCAGTTTATTCACTACTTTCAGGTTTGCCCACCCTTGGACTTATAATTTTTCCACGCATTAATTTAAAAAGTTCCTTTCTGTGAGGATTAGTTTTAGTCTACTGTATCTGGGAATTCCCCCCCCCCCCNATTCAGTATTTAACTACTGTATCTTATAGCTGGTAATCCTTAGGTATTATGAATCAATCAAACATGGTAGATCCCATATGTTCATAAACAGACCGTGGTACAACTTGTCCACTTCTCTAGTGGATGCAACAGTAACTAGCATAAGTATATTTTCTTCAAACTGTAACCAATCAATTCTGAAGGACAACTGAAATAATACAAACAAGCAAACTTGTGATTTTATTTATATTGCTATATATCAATATTGCAAATATTAGTGTTGTTCAAGAGGTGCATATAAATGCTTTGCGGGAACATATGGTTATGATTGGCCTGTGTTTTAAAAGCAGAAATACATGCTTGGTGAAAATACACATTAATGTGAATGAGTACAAAAAAAAATTATTCTTCAGTTACAAAGTATTGGAAGTAGAACATGTATCTGAAGCATTAGCTACACACTAATTAACCTATGCAATAACTAAACAATGTATGCTAAAGGAATACAAAAAGAATAATGAACATTACTAAAAATGCAAAATGTATTATCGTAAGCTAAAATGGATATGAACTAATGGGGAGATCAACAAAAATTTTATATTATTAGATTTTGTGCAGCCAAGACTTAAAAAGCATGGAGCTGATGGCAGGCAAATACAAACATTAGAGAAGGCATATACATTTCCATGATGCAGCTGAAACTTTTGGTGAGGTAACAGAAACCATTAGTCGTCGTCGTCAACACCATGATCTCCACCAAATCCACTAGTAACATGGAGCTTTAAGCATTTTGTTATGTGAGTGTAAGCATATATACACACATGCTCACACATGCACATGCAACATGCATCACATAAGCACAAATAATCATCTCTACTACACAAAAATCTAAGTCCAATCTCAATTACCTAGAACAGCATATCATCTAAACAAAAATTTAAGCATAACAACAGGCTTACCTAATACATTTTCTAGTAACCAAATGTTATAATTCCATAGTTATTAATACAAATAATATGTCAGAATAATCTTCCATTGCTGCATTGACACTTCGCTTCAACCCTCACAGGAAAAAATAATGGTACAAAGCTATAACTTCCACAGGCTTATCTCAGAGTTGAAATAAGATTATCTTGTATTATAGAAAAACACAATGCAGTTCCAACATTGTCACTCATTGATGTTTGTGTACATGTGCATTTTGCAGTTCATAGTGCCAAGTTACAATTTCGCTACAACCACTAATACACAAAAATAAAATGGAAGTCCATTAGTTCAGGACCCTTCTCTGAATTAAGCTTTCCAATAACGTCAGCAAGTGTTAAGGGCCAAATGACTATATATACACATCCTGTAGTTTGCACATATGATGAAATACTTCACGTGACAGAAATAATTTTAGAACAAAAGTATAATACCTGCAAAACTTTCTACATCAACGCAGAGTGTCATCACTATAAATAGGCCCTAACTATATCAAAGCACAAGTTTTGCCTCACTGTAGACATCAATTCAAAATAAAACAATTTATAAGAAAAAGAAACATTTTAGTTAGAAAAATGTTACCATTTAAGTTATTTTTTTCCTTCAAATTGCAGCAGGAAATAGGAAAAAGTTGATAAGTACACCGGAGAGCCAAAAAAACTGGTATAGGTGTGCGTATGCAAATAACAGAGGTATGGAACCAATCAAAGTAACGCGATGCGGTCGGCAGCGCCTATATAAGACAACAAGCGTCTGGCAAAGTTGCTAGACCGGTTACTGCTGCTACAATGACAGGTTATCAAGATTTAAGTGAGTTTGAATGTGGTGTTATAGTCGGCGCACGAGAGATGGGACATAGCATCTCCAAGGTAGCAATAAAATTTGGATTTTCGCATACAACCATTTCACGAGTGTACCATGAATATCGGGAATCCGGTAAAACATCAAATCTTCAACATCGCTGCGGCCGGAAAAAGATTGTGAACAAACGGGACAAACCATGACTGATGAGAATCATTAACCATGACAGACATGCAAGCTTTTCTCAAATCAGCGCAGATTTCAATGCTGGGGCATTAACAAGTGCCAGCGTGTGAACTATTCAACGGACCATCATTGATATGGGCTTTCAGAGCCAAAGGCCCACTCGTGTACCGTTGTCGACTGCATGACACAAAGCTTTACGCCTCGCCTAGGCCCGCCAACACCGCCATTGGACTGTTGATGACTGGAAACACATTGCCTGGTCTGACAAGTCTTGTTTCCAATCGTATCGGGCGGATGGACGTGTACGGGTATGGAGACATCCTCATGAATCCATAGACCCTACATGTCAACAGGGGACTGTTCAAGCTGGTGGAGGCTCTGTCATGGTGGGGGTGTGTGCAGTTGGCGTGAAATGGGACCCCTGATACGTCTAGATAGGACTCGGACAGGTGACAGATATGTAAGCATCCTGTCCGATCACCTGCACCCATTCATGTCCATTGTGCATTCCGACGGAAGTAGACAATTCCAGCAGGACAATGCGACACCCCACATGTTGAGAGTTGCTACAGAGTGGCTCCAGGAACACTCTTCTGACTTTAGACACTTCCATTGGTCACCTAAATCACCAGACATGAACATTATTGAGCATATCTGGGATGCCTTGCAACGTGCTGTTCAGAAGAGATCTCCACCGCCTCGCACTCCTATGGATTTGTGGACTGCCCTGCAGGATTCATGGTGTGAATTGCCTCCTGCATACCTTCAGACATTAGTCGAGTCCATGCCACGTCGTCTTGCGGCACTTCTGCGTGCTCGCGGGNCACGGGGGGCCCTACACGATATTAGGCAAGTGTACCAGTTTTTTTGGCTCTTCAGTGAATATCCATATACAATTCTATGAATAATATATACTGCAAAACTTATGGGAGTTTAAAATTGTGACTATTGTTTGGGTTTATTAAATAGATAAAAAGAGAGATTAATATGGAGAAACTGCAAAAATTATTGTTTAAATTTAAACTCCTGATAACACACCTCACATTTACTTGTAAAATTTAAATGTAACATAGAATTACAATTGAGATGTTTCTTAATAAATCTATCTAGTTTTCTAGTATACCTAAAATTTTACTATGGACCATAATATTATTACACAAAATTCAACACTTTCAGCAGTAGTTAAAAGTCTATCAAAAAATGTGATATTGGCTATGTTACTGTGCTGTTTGAATCTGTTCACTTTTTCTGTGTGTTTTAATACTTTTCCCCACTCTAAAAGGGGACAAAATGTGAACAATGTATTTTGGGGTTTCATAATAACATTGTTAGGGATATCTTTATGATAATGTATTACATGGTATCATATAGTTAAGCAATCCTGTAGTTTTAGTTTATTTGTCTTCTTCATTTAAAACCACTCCCTCTGGTTCAAAGTGACCAAAATATTTTTAACCATTTTTGTCATCCACCTGAAATACAAACATTTTTGTTTGTTGCGAATATTTTTAAAAAGTACAACCACCACAATTGGATGACTTTTCACAGAATGACCAGTGCCTCTGCACACCTACATATTATCATTCACAATTATCCAGATTTACCTGACTTCAGTCAGTCAGAGAAAGCAGTAAGAGACTGAAGGCTTATTTCAGTTATGTTTATGACAAAATGTAATGTCACCTGAAAAATTATTATAATTATAATATGTGATATCTCTGTGATGAATGTGAATTATTTAATGCAACTTCCTTCTGTTTATATAAATATATACAGGTTGAGTATAAAAGAATACCCCAACTTGAAGGTCTATTATATCAAAACCAAACAACCTACAACCTTGGTTGACCAATCAAATGAACCGTGGAACTGTGAAGTTTGTTTACCATATCTTCATTTTTATGTTTTCCCTCTTAATAAAATAAAAAATACTACATAATTGTATACTGAACTATACTGTTTCATTTAAAATTTCAAGAAGTATGTAATTGATAGATCACACAGGGTTTCGTCAGTAAACAGTAGATCTTGGGTCTAATCAAGCTGGCCACCCCTGTTATATAACATCACATAATTACACAGCTTCAATTCATCCTGATGTGCTTGGTTTACGAAAAACTTACACAAAACCTTTACAAATAAATATTCATACATATTATAAATGTCTGAAGCAATACATGAGATACAATTATTACCATGTGCTAGATAAATACATTTATAGTTTCATAGTCACAAAGAGTTCTTCTATGATTAAAAAATATACAAAATTATTATACATTTAGACAGTATTCCACTAATGAGAAACAAATATAGGGAAGGTCATGGGAACACCATGCAACATCAATTTTCAACTGCATGGAAATGTATCTATAGGCACACATCATTTCACTCCAAATTGGAATTACATGCGTAAATAAATTTTTGGAAAAAAAAAAATTATAAGAATAACACATATTTTTTACATATTACTATCTTTAAATATTGTTTGGTACATCAATACAACATGTATTTGCCATGCTCTTTCAACTCTTGATTGGTGCAAAAATAATAAAAACTCTTTTTGTATAAGAGTTTGTTACATTTGTTGTATTCAAATACAAATATAAAAACATTTATGGGCATAGAGGAGAAACAAACACCAAGAGTATGCTTAGTAACTATGTTACACAAAGTGCATGCACCCCTTGAATATGAAAGTGACGAACATGGCCCGTAAGTGTAGGTGAAACACCGATGTGCGCACTGTGTACCATACTTACTGCCTGTCTGTGGAGTTGACGAGGTGGTTTCCAGCTTTTAGCACGGTTAAACCTGTTCCAGAAATAAGGTCTACCATAGGCAGTGCTGTACTCAACCCAGCCACTGCCAAGGATTTTGTTTGGTTTCCTACGTGTGTCTGGTGAAGGGGGAGACAGAGCATGTTTGCATGCTTGTTGCAACTGCACCTGGCATACAAATTATGGAACCAAGTAAAAGATCATGCAATGATAACAACCGATATCAACCATATTAACATTAAAGAAATTAAAACTAGTTATGATAGGAGAGATAATGTTTTACTTTTATACTGGTACAACCAAGTGTCTTCACTTGGGACAGCAGATACCTTTTTTTTAAATTAAATAATACATTAAACACTTAAAAATATTCTGAGAAACTGAAAATTACCCATACGCCTATAACTGAAGTACCAAAAATTAGCTATAGATTACACTATAATTCACTATATCCAATTTTTTTTTAAGTGTTGAGGGACTGGATATGTATCACTACTTTCACAATAAACATAAAGATACTGCAGTAGTATTTGACAGATCAACTACATTGTAAATTACTCACTTAGGGCTTGTTTTTGATCTCTTACCTAAGTAAAAATGTGCTTTGGTACTCCTGTGAACCACCCAGCTTCCTTTTTATTCGTTGCAAAGAGTCAAATAATGTTAAACATTTTCTGGGGGACAATTTTTACAAGTTTTAATTAACAATTATAAACTCGCTAGGTGTAACATTATACCACTGGATGCACGTTAGCACTCAGCTAATTTTAATTTAATGTTCCAAGGGCATCCTTTACAAACATGACTATAATTTTTGGCTAATTTTATGGAAATATCATTTGATTGTTACAATTACACATTTGCAAGCAAAATAACCAACTGAAATATGACTATTCTGTGACAGTATGAGATTTTAAAAATTTTACAAGCATTACCAAACAAATATTTTTTCTACTGTCAATATTCTATAACAATTAAAAAATTCAAATTTTGTATAACAATTTTTTAAAATCTTAATTAATAAATATGTTGAATTAAAGAGAACAACATTCAAATGACAGCATCTTAGTTACCTCTTTTGATAAAATTTTTTGGCTATAAACTGTGGGGAAAAATAATCTAGGAGAGTTTTGAGGATAACACCAGTATGCAAGGGCATTTTCAAACACATAGCTAGAGCATTGAATGAATTTCTAGAGATGTGACATTCCAAAGATTTGGGAAGATTTTACACATAATCTTGCATCTTATAAGACAATGGAGCTGCAAATTAACAAGAAGTGGAAAGATGTTGGCCTGAATGTGGGTAATCTTGTAATAATTCAGGCTCATTTTTTGAGTTTTAAAATAGACTGTTTTAGTTTCAAGCTTGCACCTCAGTGAAAAGGTTGTAAAACTGGTCAAATTTTGACTGCCATAATCCTATTGCTTGAAAATCCACAGAACTTCGCAGACATTGCTCAAGGTGCACATTAGTCAAGTAAAAAAATAGCATGGTAATGCCTAAATAAACTGCTCAAAAAATTTGTTGTATCAAACAAAAAGTGATGAATGTTCCAATGTTATTACTCAGAATGCATGTCTAGGATAATGTTTACAAAATTTTATAGCACTTTTGTTGGAATATAAATATCCCACTTAACTGTAGTTCACTTTTGGTGTGCTGTCTCTGTGACAGACCAATGTCAGCTTGTTTTCATTCAGTGATGTGGAGTCTTAGTGAGGGCTTGACTGCAGAAGTGATCAGATCATGCCACGACACACAATAACAAAGTTTCAATGTGCTAGGATTGTTTATCTCGTACAAAGTGGTGTTGCACAATGTACAATTGCTGGAACTGGGGTGTGTCACAAAGTGATATGTCTAGGATCTGTAGGCAATAGTGCACAATCGTCTTCGAGAAGGAGACCTACATGTTAGGTGACCCATGAGACACTCCTGTAGCAACAGACAACATTAACAGAACCGCTTGCAATGGACATGGGATCATCACGAGTGGACAGTTGAAGAATGGTCCCATGTTCTGTTCACTGATGAGACAAGGATTTGTTTTAGGCCAGATTCCAGAAGGTTGAAGGTACATAGGAAAGGCATCGTACTGTGCAAGAAGTCCATGTATACAGTGGTGAAGGAATCCTGTTCTGGGCAGGAATCATGCTTGGACGTCAAACGCCTTTAGTTCATATTGAGGGCACAATGACAGATCGGCGGTGTATCACACATGTCCTTCAGACTAATATGCACCCTTACCTACTGGCATTTGGTGAAATGATTCTGCTGGTGGATGATAATTCCTGTGCACACCATGCAAGAGTCGTTGATCAATACTGTCAGCAAGTCGGTACCTAAAGAATGAATTGGCCAGCAGTAAGTTGAGACGTGAACTGCATAGAGCATGCCTGGGTGGGACCTTCTGAAAACTGCCATTCAAGCATACCATCAACTACCCAACAATGTACAGGAGCTGATATTGGCCACGCAGACACAATGGGACAACTTGCCACAGGGACAACCAGATGACCTCATTCTCAGTATGCCTCGGCACGTTGGGGATATTGTGAGTTCTCGAGAAGGTCACACACGGTATTGATCCATGTGGAGAGTGACAATAAAAGAGAAAAGAACAATGGTGTTTCCCAAACAGACAATGAGTGTATTTTGTTTATTGTTTTGATGCAAAAAGTTATCTTTTATAATATTTGTGTTGTTTTGTAAGACATGCATTTGCAACCTGCTAGCATACAGGGGAAATGTTATGTTATGGTATTTTTAGTACTATAAATCTTGGAAGCAAAACTTGTTTTGAGTAGTTTATGTGGGGTTTCACCTCCCTTCATTTTTTATAATAAATTTTTATTGATGGGTTTTAATATGTATTGGCTATTCACGGTAAAGTGAGCACTTTTGAAAGCCCTCTCATTTGGAATAATACCAATAAATATATTTCATTTTAGCCTTAGAAGTTAACTTCTGAATGCGGTGGAATATATATAGTGTTTATTATTTACATGGCAATATTTAATTTTAAATAGGTGGTTAAAGGGTAAAAAATGGCTGAAAGGAAAAAGTAACTAGGGTCTCAAAAGTGCTCATTTTACCGTGAACAACCTATAGTTATATTTTGTGTAGTTATTGTTACCCAAAAAGCTCATATTCATTTGAAATTAAATCTTAATGGTGCCTAAGTGTATTTTCCTCATTACAACTCTCACCATTAGGAAGTTTCCTTGTGGCAGAAGGCATATGGCAATTGCAGTGTCTGCCGAACAGAGCATGAATTTGTGGCTGCACTTCAATTTAGTTTTAAAAAAAACCCTATTATTACAGAGTAAAACACATAGTTCATACTGAAAATTCTTTTCATTGAGTTGAAAATTAGTAAATTCACTTTCTTACATGTGGATAGTTATGGTATAGAGTATCCTACTTAATATTATAAACGCGAAAGTCTGTGTGTGTGTATGTTTGTTACCACTCAGCTCCATAACGGCTGAACGGATTTTGATGAAATTTGGTATGTAGGCACTTTAGGTCCTGGAATAGGACATATAATACTTTTTATCCCGGAAAATTGTACGGTTCCTGTGGAATAACAACAAAACGTAATTCTGCAATAGCTGGGAACGTGACCAAAATATTTTTTTCCTCTGGTGTCAGAGTTTATCAGGCTGCCCAAGGACCTCTGAAATGGCTTAATGACTGCTATCAATTGATATCAACTGGGACCGAATATTTAACGTGCCCTCTAGAGCCCGGAAGCACTCAGATGTTATGCCACTAAACGGTCACCCATCCAAATGTGCGCCACTGGGAACGTTGCTTAACTTTGGTGATCAATTAAAATCCCTCAGTCAAGCGCAAAAAGTAGTACCTAGGTACACTTATTTCTAAAGCTACAACTTGATGAAACTCACGTTTTGATTTTCATACATTGACTCTGGAAAGCGGAAATGTGGTAACTACGCGATAGTTGCACAGATACACTCCAAAAACAATACTCTACTTCTTGGCTATCGGGTAAAAAATATTTCCTTCCTTTTGGGTTACTGTAATCAGTTAAAAACCTAGGCCAATATAGTATAACGTTATCATTCTGTTTTCACATAAATAAATTGTCTTTTCCCAATTTATTTATTAGTGTATCACTGTAAAACTCAATTGTACCCGGGCAAAGCTGGGCCAGTTTCTTTATGCATACATACTGAAAGTAAAATATAATATTTATATGTACATCAAAATTATATCCACAAGCAAAAAGTACTGGATGAAATGTCTTTAGAGCCTCACCAAATGCCTTCTGAAAATTACTTCCTTCAGAACAGTTGGATTTTATATATTTTGCCAATGTTTTATGAAATGTTCTTTGCAGTGTGTTACAGTACAGAATTTGGGTTTTCTTGGTGACAAATATTACTTCCGTTACTTATTACAGTAAAACAACTTGACTGAAACACACTTCATGGAATCATAAACAAGGCAATGTATGAGAAATGGCATATAACCTGTGACATAACGGAGAGAGTGCACATTCAAAATGTAATATGTTCGTTTGGTTGTGACTTTTTTTTAAAACTGGTACAATAATTGTTGAAAAAAGGGTAACAGGGAAAAATTTCCATGTTGCCCATTTAAAACCAGAACTTCTCATGCCAAAGACTTTGGTAATACAGGTGGGCTGGAAACTGCAGACTGGAGCATAAACACTAAGAATAGTACTACTACGATACAACTTTTGCAGTGATATGTTCACAAATATGGCAAACTGTACTGAATAATGCTGTTCCGAGTCCCAAATATTGCTACCACATATTATAAATTTAACGTTATAAGAAAATACTAAGCTTATATACTAATCATACTACAGTTATATTGTTATTTTATTATTTGTTGGGTCGGGTCCTCACAAGTTACAAGGAAACCACAAACAATAAATCTGACATGTAGTTTTACATCTCCTCATAAAAATTCACTAAATTCCTGATTTTTTTTGCCTTGGCAAAATTACAGGAAGAATCTGAATTCATAACAAAAATTCAATTCTGGGATGCATACATTATAGAGATCATCAATGCAATAATCATACAACTTTTCTCTTCAGATTTTTGCATGTCACTGTGCTAGGTAAAACACATTTTTGAAATATAAAAGTAGTAAGAAAGGCAGATACTCTTGGCCTAAGCCCAAACCCTGCATAAATGTAATATGGTCAACAGATTCAGTGTAATTTTGACGAGAGCTACTGTATACGCTCCTGAAGATAATGCACAACAGGACTTCCTTACAATTCCTAGCAACAGATACAACAATTTTATTGCTCTTGAGAGTACGGTGTTACAAAGAACTAATCCTTGCATGAATATGCCATAAAGTTAAGAGTAGATACAAAATATACTGGCTGTCCCAAATTAATGTTTACACACTTTAAATGTGAATATTTCAAAGACAATCTGATGGGACTGTTTGTATTTTACACTATAAGGACAGCGTTGGCTGTGTGAGAAAGTTAATAACAATTATAAATGTTCAAAATGTCTATCAGCAGCAAGACATTGTCTGCAACACTGCAGAACAGAATGACAACAGTAGCTATGATTGCTGTGGGAGTTGATTCACAGGCGGTCACAATCGCATCTCTCACGTCATTCGGTGTCCGTAGCTTTGTGGCGTACGCAGTGTTCTTCAGAGTAACCCACTGATAATATCTAGTGGTGTTAAATCTGGAGATCTAGACGAATATTTAACACTTTGTCTGCCTATCCACTTCCCAAACAAATGAATCATCCAGGAGCGACCATATGTCTAGATGATAATGTGGCGGTACACCATCCTGATGGAAAAAAACAACTGTCGTCTGGGTAAAGTTGGTGAACAGCTAGCACAATTTTGTCCTGCAAAAAGGTATGGTAACTTTCACCTGTCATTGTTCCGTCAAAGAAGAATGGCCCCACAAGTCCTCTGGCAGATATAGTGTACCACACTGTTAACCCAGGAAGATTAATTACTTGCCCTACCACAATGTAGGGATTTTCATCAGCCCAGTACACACAGTCATGGCAGTTGGCAGTTCCATTCAATTTAAAGGTTGCCTCATCTGAATAAACAATGACGTCAGTATAATTTTTGTTGCCATTGGACATGTTTACAACCCACTGAGAATGTAGGGCCAATTTTCTTGGGCCCACAGTGGTGTAGCAGTTAGACTGCTTGCCTCCCACCTAGGCAAACAGGGTTTGATTCCCGGCAGAGTCATTCCCAGATTTTCGCATGTGGGAATCATGCCAGACGATGCTGCTGGTCGGCGAGTTCTCTTGGGGATCTCCCGTTTCCCCCGTCCCTTCATTCTGGCACTGCTCTTTACCCACCTCGGCTTGCCCTCATTGGCTCTCAATATTTCAATGTTAAGAGCTGCGCAAATCTCTTCACTCACTTCAATTTATTTGCTTTAAAATGTGATGGACACTTGAATTATTGACACCTGACTCATGTGCAGCTTGCTGTACTGACTTCAACTTCCAGGGAAATGTCTGAATGTGTGCAACACGGCCCCCACACTTCCTTCATTCATTGTTGTTCTCTTCCTGCCGCATCATCCTTTCTTCACACACAGTTTTGTCCCTCTCAAACCTGTCACGTTATGTCATTGTTACACGTGATGGTGGTGCATATTCAAACTCTGCCCTTCATCATCTCTGCACCTCAATCATGTTCTCACATTTACAACAACACTTAAAAACCTACTGATGTTAGAAAGAAAACCTTGTTGCCTCCACCATTTTCTCGATGATTGTAATGCTGCCGCTTGTGGCTGCAAACAGAACCGACAACAACAGAATGGATACATACACACACACAACATTGTCCTTACAGTATCAAACACACACATTCCCATCAGATTGTCTTTAATACTCTGATTATGTAGAGAGAATAAACATTAAATTAATTTGGAATATCCAGTATTTCTAGTATAACCACTTTGTCCTATTTGTCTCGTTAAAATTATAATCATTTCTGGACATCCATTTAGAGCGTGATAATCTTGTATGTACAGTTGTTGCTGCTCTTGATATAATTCTGTATTCTGTAACAGTAGTTGCTGCACACATTCAAGGATATCATAAAAACAAGTGGAAAGTGTTTCATGACCTATTTATAATGCATATGGCTAAATGCAAGGTTGGCAAGTGTGATGCTCAGTTTGTGTGCATGTACCGCTTGCAAAGTTTGCCGGTTAGTGGAAGTGATTGAGTGCATGTGCGAATGACATAAATTTCCTTATGGATTTAGTGTGTAGTGCTTACAGTTAATATCCTGTCAATAGGTTGTAGATCAAATTATTTTGCTTTGTGAAAGAAAATTATGTTTTATGAAAGTAGGCAAACTAGTGATGGTGGTGTTTACTTGTTAACTTTTTTTTTAAACTAGGTTTTTTTTCATATTCTGGTATAAGAATGCATATGTGAAAGGGAGGAAGGGGTTGTCAGTGCAGTTAGCTGTTGGCAGTTTGAGGTTACAGGATTCTACAGAGGAAATTATTTTAGCCCTTCGTAAAATGCAGTACCAGAAAAACCTTTTTTCTTTCAAATTCCTGGTTCCGTTATTTTATACGCGCAGTATAAAAAAAATTGACGACTGTTTCATGAACCTGCCCTTTTAAAAGATGGGCTGCCATAAGATGGTGGTGGTTACAGACAAGCATTTGTGTGGCTCCTTTTCAAAGAGAGTTAAAAATTCAGATTAAGCTTTCTTGTGTGATGATTTTTTTGCAAAACTTGGTATCATGCCTTTTGTGTTCAAGTAAAAACTGAAAATTTTAAAAAGGTACAAGAGCTTGGAGATGATGTAAAGTGGCTGTGATTGTAGGTTAGAAGAAATGAGAAAACAGATTATAGGAAATACTGACTATTTAAATCTGCATGATCATGTGAGTAATGTACTAAAAATTATAAAGAATGGAGAAAGGAACAATATTGAAATAAATAGGAAGTAAGTGTTATTATGTAAACTGAACAAGAACAAAGTTGTTAGTATGTATTCTCATCATGAAGTTGTAAACTACATCAGTATTGTTAAATCGGCTAAATACTATGAATAGAAATGGGCATGACAAAGATGCCAATGATGAAATCAATATTTGACTAGCCATTTAATTGAATAAATTGCATCAATAAGAGAGAGCATCAAGATAATCATGAAAAATATAGAAGGAAACAACAATAAGACTAAAGCATGCAAACTTAATGATAGCGAAGATACGTGGTCTTTAGTGACAATGAGATGTCTAAAAAATGCCAAGATGTAAAGACCCAGTCTGAAAACATCTAAAAATCTGAACAGAAGCACCAGCATTGAATTGCAAAATAGGTATCAGTGGCTTCACAATTTACAGTGTGGTGATGTGTGTGATGTAAGTCATCAGGATTAATATTTACAAAGGAGCTTCAATAGAAGAAATACAGGTAATAAAGAACACTCCCCTGCAGCAAAACCTCGAAACCGACTGATAATTCTATCAAACAACTATTGCAGAAATCTAGCAGAAAAGGTGAGTGAAAATCTACCTAATAAAGTGGTAACGGGAATAGTGAAACCAAGGGCAAATATGTGAGAAGAAAGAACGATTAAAATGATTAGTGAAAAGGAACGTTAAGGTTTAGATTATAATGATGCTATGGGGGAAGTAATGAGGTTATCAAAAATGAGAGCAAAAAAGCCGAAAGTGGACTTGGGTCTTGTCTTGCAGGGTTAAGAGAGAAAATGCCACAACATGGCACAAGCCATGTTGTGGCATTTTCTCTCTAACCTGTTTTGTTTTAATTTCCTTTTGTTAGCAAATTCCTTCCTTTTTGACAAAGACCTGTCGTCTTTCCTTAACTATTATGGAAATAAATCTTTTTTTATGGCAATTTGTTTCCCTTTTAATATTTATTATGTCATGTTAAAGCTTGATGTAACCTTAATTTAAAAGCTTGTTTGAAACATGTAATTGTAAATACAATAAGCAGCAACAAAATAATGTAATTATCCTATTTTCAGTGTGTTTGTTGCTCTTAAAGTAGCAAACTTTTTTGGGCTGTCTCTACTTAACCCGTGTTTTAAGTTCACATTTGTCACACCAGATGGCAGAGATTGTGCTATTTATTGCTTAATCTCTTGATGGTATTTTACGTTATATGTTTATAATATTTTTGCAATAATTAAAACTGTTATCTAAAGTTAAAAATAATATACACTGTGTTTTGACTCTTGATAACTTTGGTGACCGCGACATGGTGATTCGAGATGTATCGATTGGCCGTGTCGTGTGTATCGGAATGAACCAAGTTTTCTTTGTTGGTAAAAGAAAAGTGTTGACTCGTCCTTCACAACACCATTTCAAGATGTAACGACACATTTGTTTTTTCTGTTTGATTATCTTATAACATAATGCTATAATAAGTTCATAGACCATTCAAGGTAAGAATTCAGATGCTGTATTGTTTCTGCCATCCGATAATTGTTTGTTTAATGTGGGCATTAAACTTATTTACCTAATTTGTGTTTAATTAGGACAGTCCAAATTTTTCCCGGGACTTCTACCTGTAGCTGACCAAGATGTAAAATACACCTTCCTGGTATGTGCCATGGGCTAGCTATGTGATGGGACCATAAGCTGATTTTTCTTCTTTTCGCCTGTGCGCCGGAGTATTGACCAGCGCCTGGAAAATGTCAGCTAAGATTTCTTTTTACCTTTCTGCATAAACACTTAACAAAGCAAACCATCATGGCTGTCCATTTTCTCATCTCCTTTGGAACAGTTAAATTTCAACCTAACCAGAAAAGCTCGGAAAAAATAAAAACAATTTTCATGTGTTAAAACTCCTGTTTTAATTAAAAGGTTTCAGCAAATTGTTCTCAACTATAACAAGTATAAATATTCATGGGTGCACCCACATAACTGTAAATGCATAAGTACTTGTAATACTCATACTGTTGTTTTTTTTTTTTTTTGCCCCCTAATTGGGGCTTTGTGGGTGCTTTGGTGTCCTCATCCAAATTTAATAAAATAAAATTTAAAAAAATAAAAATATATTTTTAAACTTTTATTTTTGAGTTTAGAAGTGTTTTTAATTATTAAATAATTAAATGAAGATAAAGTAATTTACAATAAACTCCTTGTGAACTAAATCAAAGTTTAATATATGATACCACTGATTCTCTTTTGCATTGTGCATTCATGTGCTTAAAGCCTGTTTTTCTATCTTTAGGGTTTTCGCATCATGGTGTAAAAGATAAGACAACTTGGTAGGGCTCAGCCTTGAGTTTTAATCTTTCTTTAGCATAAAGGATCATGCCTGTGGTGTATTTCGTTCCTAGTTCTCCTCTGCGGTACCTAGGTGCTCGGGTTGGAAACTGTTTGGGTTGGCAATCCTTTTTCTGGGGATTTCTCTACCTGTTGGTTCCGGTCTTGAGAGCCAAGGAGTGGCTCAAACTCACACAAAGGTTATGGTGGTTATTATTACACAACAATATGATTTGCCCCAGTGCTCATGTGTTAACAAGGAAATTAATAGGATACATGATGCATACAATAGAATTTGTAAACATTTTAATAATGTTCATTTATGAGACATTGGTAATTTTAAGAGAAATTTGCAGATGGTGCAGGTTCGGAATTTAAATTATTCTAGAGGTAAGATGGAACTTGCTGAAAAAATTTGTAAAATTATAAATAACTTTCAAACAAATTTAATGAGTTGCTATTACTTTGTTCACAGAGTGTTTTAAGTATACAGGGAAACTAGAGTATGGGACTGATACTTTATAGAGAGGGGGGGGGAGCATCAGTCACAAAAACATCAGTAAGATTTGCAGACAAACCCCCTGTTACATCCAAGTGTATCAAAAGGTCCACTGTAGTGTGTAAAAACTCTATATGTGTGAAGTTTTGTATTAAAAATGTAACTGTATTTTTAATAAGAAACTTGAGTGCCATGTCAAATTTGCAACATCTACCAGAACCAAACTCAAAGTCCAAACAGTTCTAAGTATCTGATATGACAGATAATATACATATATTGCATTACAATAGTCACTCGAGAAATAACACTTATTTAATAGAAGTATTTCTGAATATTATTGATAATGCTGGTAAACCTCAGTTTTTGTGTTTAACTGAACATTGGTTAACTTGTAACGAAAACAAGAAAGAATGGATTACTTATTATAATGTTACGATTTCTCAAAGTCAGTGGGCTTAGCCACGTTTTTTTAAGGAATGGAGGTCTTAATTAAATTAAAGAGTCAATAATAATTTCCTAATTTATTTATAACCACTATAAATAAAATACTCTTGACTTAATATCTTACAATAAATGGCCATCACTTGCCATTTAGAATCAATCAATTTAATCAATACAATTCACAATCGTCTCATAGAAATTAATGAAATCAAATAACTATTACGAGTCCCAATAAACAGTATATCAAAGCCTACTGAATTATTTTACAAATTATACGTCCATATTTGATAGTTCCCATATTTATAATAAAATCGGTATCACACATTCATACAGTCCACATTCCACCAGTCCGGAATGTTCTAGAATGTTCCGAGTGCCCCCATGAATGGTAGCCCTCCAATATTTGGGTACTGCACACTCTCATCCATTCCCAATGCAAAAACACTTGTCTGCAATAATCTTGCACCCTCCGCCATCGTCCGTCCTCTTCGCTGCACTAAACCTTCACCCAACTGCCGCACTTCAACCAGATGGCTACCATAATACTGGTAACCCTCCAGCTGGTGTGGTATTTACAGTGTCACCAGCCATGGCCCAGGAACTTCTCCAAATGCCACGTTGCACAGAGGGACTTGATTACCAGAAAATTCTTGCTCACCCTCTCAAGCCGTCGATTCCTCTGCTAGGGGGGGAGGTGGAGCTGTGACACCAGTCAGGTCTGCTGTCAATCATTCCCCTGGCTGCTGGGCAATGGAGCAGTGAGGGGGTCTGCCTGGGGGGTAGGGAGGGTCGAGGTGGGTCACTCCCCACAGTGCCGGGACTGTGCAGAACCAAGTAACATGGTGCCCATATCAGTGCGGGAGTCCATGCATAACAATGAAATAATCAGTAATTTCAGCAGAAACTGAGTATGTTTTGGAGGTAACTGCATAATGGTTGATCTCGGGTACATTGAATTTGTCAATGTTAAGGATGACTTAAATGCACAGAGTCTATAAGGGGTTTTTGAAGGTGTTATGGTTGAAGTTGATGTAAAACAGTTTTATATGGTGTTAATTTCTTTGTATAAACCCCAAAATGGTAATATTAATTATTTTTTTTACAACTTCAGCATTTATTAGCTCTAATACATAAACATAATTTTAACAAAAAATATTTTACTGTGGGTGATCTTAATATGGACTACAATATTGGCTTAAATGATAAAGTACATTTAGTAAACATTCTTAAGTCATATGACATAGAAAGTCAACTTCTTGATAATATTAAATATACAGCATCTTCAACCACTGATATTGACTAATTTGTAAACCAAATCTCCTTATAAAAATAGTCAATACTGATCCAGGATTATTGGATTATTGTGCCCAATATATAATAATAAATGCTGGAAATATCTTGCAGATCAGTAAACCAAGGGTCAGGGCTGTCAGAAATATTACTGTAGCCAATATTAATAGATGTAATGCTAGACTAGCTACTAAAAATTGGTCTGAAATCATTGTAACACCAGGAATCTACCCCCAAGACCATAAAATGTGTTAAAACTGATAACGGTCACATAAGTAATATATATGCCAGCATGGATTATTAAAGGTATAATAGTATCCAGTAAATTTTTTTAAGAATTACAAAGATAATATAAACAAACAACTAATCAGGAATTTCAGGATTATTATAGTACTTATACAAGAATACACTATAGAGTAGTAAAACAAGCAAAAAAAATTGTACATTAGTAAAAAGATCAGAAAATGCAAGGATAGACAAAGTTCTGTTTCAAAAATAATAAATAAACAGATAGGTAAAGATAATGATAATCAGACTGTAAAAATAAGGCACAAAAATTAATTTAATGAATGATAATTTCATTACTGCTGATGAAGATATAGCAAATCAATTCAATTCATATTTTGTCCATAAAAGTTTGAATTTGCTTTCTTTTAAGATATAGTAACCTCATAAAGCATTACAGTTAATGTGTGAAAATATTAAAAATATTAATATGGAATCTAAACTAAAGCCAACAAATAAAAAGAAATAGATAAAATTATTAAGAAACTGAAAAATAAAAAAAACATCAAATCTGTATGATCTATCTAACCACATTATTAAAGTATGTTGTAAAAATATACTTAGGCCCCTTACCTTATTAATTAATAAGGTACTTAATAAGGTAAGGGGCATTAATCAAGCTTTTGATCAAGGATATTTTACAGATAGACTTAAAATGGCAAAAGTATTACTTATATAAGAAAGGTAATAAGGGATCAAATAAAATTATAGACCTATAAGCATTTTGCCTAGGTATATTTTCAAAAATATTGGGAAGGGTGTTATATAACAGACTTGTATCATACTTATAAAATAATAATACATTGAGTAAGAAACAAAGTGGATTCCAAATAGCTAAATCCACAATAACTTCTGTTTTTCAGGTAACTATATATATTGTAAATGCATTAGACAAAGATAACTTAACTTAGGGTATTTTTTGTGACTTATCTAAAGCCTTTGATCTAGTAAATCCTGAGATATTATTAAAAAAGTTATTTCATCATGGTATAAAGAATGTGGAATTTAAATTGTATCTTACGAATAGAAAACAGAAAGTAGAAATGATCAATGATTGTGGCTCAGTTGCATACAAATGGATAACAGTTAAATATGGGGGTCCCATAGAGAAGCATCTTGGGCCCCTTACTGTTTCTCTAGTATGTAAATTATCTACCTGCTGTAGTAAATCACGGTAAAGTAACTTTGCGGATGACAAGTCATGCAATAAAAATGTTAATTTCTTACATCAGAAATGTGTAAGTGTATTACCAACCTTTGACAATTGGTTTAGTTAAAATAGTATAATATTAAATGTTTCAGAGGCTTAATTTATATTATTTGGTAAGACTTGTTTAAATAATCCGATTATACTGGAAACAAACAAAAACAATATTATATTATAAATCAGTCTGAAACTGTCATATTCTTGCGACTATACATTGATAGCCATTTAAACTGGTCTAAGCATATTTCAAACTTAGAATCAATATTATAATCACTCTGGTTCATTTTAAAATCTCTGCAAGATATGGTTGACTATAAAACATTAAGAATGGCATATTATGTATATTTTCATTGTTATGAAATATGGGTATAAATTTTGGGGTAACCAAAATGAAAGTAATAAAATTTTTATTTTACAAAAAAAAAAAAAGACCTTAAGAATTGTACCTGATGTAAAAAGATCTGCTTCTTGCAAGGATCTTTTCATGAAAAACAAAATAATGCATCTCTATAATGTATTTGTTATAAGTAAAATTAAATAAAGTACAATACCAAATTGTTTTAAATACTCACTATCACTTATACAAACATGCTTATAAATTAAAAGTTGTCTAACATAAAAGTAATTTATTCCACAAGAGTATGTACTATTATGGATTATGTTATTTTAATAAAGTACCTAAATATATTAGTAAAGATAAAAGTCAAAATAAATTTTCAAATTTAGTAAGAACTTTTTTTAATACAGTGGATTCTCGGTGAGTTTCTGTTAACTGTCAGTAAACTGACACAACAAGTAAAATAATCAAATTGGATATAAAAAACAAACTTAATAAACTAAAAATGAAACAACTTTTTTCTCACTTCATATTAGATCAAATTAAGCACATTATTGAGTTGAACAATACGTATACTGTACTGTAATACATACTTTTGTCAATGAATACCCAGTAAAAATGCATTCTGTGCAGTGCAGAATGCGTATGACTCACGTTTGTTGTTTATGTACAACCTACATATGTACTTCGTAGAATCGTTCCGTCCGCCCTTCCATTCCTACAGTCAGTTCAGTAGCGGTAGTCACTTAGTCAGCACGTCATTGTCCTCAGTTTGTTGTCAAAGTGTAGTGTGTTTAAAAATTTCTGAAAAACGGAAACGTGTTGTATTGGGACTTTCTCAAAAACTTGAAATTATAAAACGACTGCGTAAAGGAGAAAGCGGGACGAGTATCGCTGCGCTATATGGAATCGGGCGGATGACAGTCAATGATATTAAGAAAGATGCAGATAAAATCAAAAGTTGATGAGGAACTTGTATTAAGTGCAACACAGGAGGTAGAATGTTTAAGTGAAGAAGAAGAGGATGTTACACTCAAGGATTGCCCCAAAATAATTAGCCACAGTGATGCTGAAAACATGTTTTGCAAGTGCATTGAATGGTACGAGCAACAAGAAGAGGCAGACGCTACACAGATATTACTCCTACGTAAGATACGCAACACGGCAGCAACAAAAGCCAGTGGAGTATTACAACAAAGGAAAATGACAGCCTTTTTTAGGTAGGATTATACTACTGAACATATACATAATAGTACTGTATTCAATTTTGTTATTTTTTCAACATAATAAACAGAAGTCTACAAAATTTAATATCAAATGTATACTGTGCTGTACATACTTCTATTGATTACTACCTGTTTAAAATATAGTGCTAAATATCGTATACATTATTATCGCTAGTATCTTTCATGTCTTGGGGGGGGNGGGGGAATTCTATTATACATCTATTCTCTCAACCGTCACGGTGGCGGTCCCGAGACTGACGGATAATGAAGACTCCACTGTACTTAATGCTTCTATAATTTAAAGTAAATTGATGATTTCCTTTCAAAATCTTATAAAGTATATGATGAATAGCTTTAATCTATGAAATTAAGATTAACCTTGCAAATAAACATAGATGTTGATGTTAATGTGTCATTAGGTTTGATTATTATTACGTGTGTAGTCCTGTATTGTGCCTCATTTATACTACTGTGTATTGTTATTACGTTATTATGTTTCAACTTGTGATATAATAGTATAAAATTAACAATAGACTCATTAGCTATAAATCGGAATGAATAAGAGTTAAACCCTGTCTTTGCATTGTATATAATTTTATGTCATTGTAATTATGATTATAATGGAACCTATATCTCATGAACATATGTTTATGTAACTGGGTCAACATGGGGAATATAAATAAATAAGCAACTGTCAGCCTTGATCCCCTACTAAATTCCAACCCATCATTTAGAAGTTACAATGAAACATGGTTACGCTCTATGTGAATCTGCATAAGTAATAATCCAGAAAAATTAATTTTAACATTTATAAGAGACGTTGGGCTGGCTTCAAAAACACTAAGTTTTTAACCAAACACTTAAAGTAATATGAGAGAATTATTGTTAGCATTATTTTACTTTATTTTTGCTGTTCAACTTCAGAGTACATTAGAACACACAAAATGACTTAGAATTTTTTTTTTTATAATTGCATTACACAAATGTTTGCCCATTTATTTACTGACAATCACATATGGTGGTTTGCAATAATTTAACAACACACACACACACACACACACACACACACACACACACACTGCTTTAGACTCCAAAAAATACTCTTATGAAAGTTTAATTGATGCAAATATTAATAAAAAAAAAAAACCTTACACCCAAGCACAATTAAAAATGTTTTTTCTTAACAAATTTATCCCTGGAATTTGACTTCTATGGTATCTGGATCCAGTCACTCTCTTAATAAATACTTTACTAATTAATAAAACATCCTTCAAGACAGTGATATTTTGCTGAACAAGCAATGTCCTCATCCAGTACTTATAATATTAAACAATGATGGTGAGATAGTAAGATAGAGCTTCAGTATTGACATCAATGGAGCAGCAATAAACAAACAAACTTAATTGTGCAGGAGACGTAGACAACCCACGTTGCTCCTCAAACCTTTGTTTATGACAACATCACTCTCTGCAGCTGTTGGAATGGGACTTTGTACGACTGTTTAGAACTAGTAACACTTGACATGTGACAGTCTCTTGTGACAGACTGTTGTCATGGTAAAAGCATCCAATGAAGAAAACAAAACACTCAAAACAGATCACCAAAAACCCTGTAAAATTATCTGCATCTTGAAAACAAGGAAACATGCATTTTACTCACAAACTACTAAACACAACACATAACTCCCAACTTAGGAACAGCCAAGATGTATGCTGTTTAAAGGAATGGGTAGAACCACATGTAACTGGAGGCCAGTAAAAACAAATATTATGTGGAGCCCAGCTGTTATCATTCAGAGAAGAACATACTTCCCATTGTAATTAAATAACATGAACAACCACACTGTAATTAGAAAGACCATTATTGGCCATTTAAGGATGCAAAAACGGTTTAATTAAACTGAGATAATTATCTTGGTTTTGCTCAGCACATCTGCATGTTGTTGGTCTGTATTGCATATATATATTTTTTTTTTTAATACAGGTATTGCCACTGTTACTTACATTTAAATCATTAGGAAGAATGTCATACAGTAATTTGGGGTAACTTCATACTTTGTACCTCCAGCTTAATTTAATTTCATTTTAAGGTACTAAGAATCTATGCACAGCACCATGTTCCTTGCAAATAAAATTGTTAACCATTAAGTATACATCAAGTGGAGGCAATAAATAATTTGTTTTAAATGAAAAAATTCCATAGAATGTAGCCCTTAATTGCTACAAAGCTACCCTAAATGACTGTAAATAAAACAATTTATTTAGTTAATCTAAGAAGGGTTTACCATTTTATATCCCTCCATAGCTATTCTGTAGGAACATTAACAAAACCTGTTGAAAATTTATTCTTTAAAATTCTAGCTAAATGGCTGTAACTGGTTATTTTTTAGTTTCATTTACATGGACCCTAAGAAAATATGTTACTAAATTGAGTTTGAGATTTGGCTGTGTATGCAACCGTTTCATGCTATTATGCCCTATTAATTTTTTAAAATTATTTTCTAGCAAACAGTAATTGATTTCATATAGTTATTTTACTTAAATGTTTTATACATTTTTAATATATCTTAAAATAATTTTTAAAAAATTAAACCATAAAAAATTTTACATCAAAATATTTATAAACAAGCTATTATTTTATTAATGAGGTACCTTTCTGCTTACATCAATTATTTATAAAGTAGTTGTTATAATATCATAATAAGTAACTACTTCTGCCATCTAGTTAGTATGAACTCTTTGGTTTGTACTGTTTGATTTGTTGAATATATTCATTCCATCACTGGTCAGTACCTAGCACGTTTGTTTCGTTTTAGGTTATGGGCCCAGACCCATAATTCCAGTACAAATACACGTTAAAGAAAATATATTTCTCGCGACGGTATTCAACAGTGATTGAAGTTCGTAGTGATACTATTTGTATTCGCGTAAGCAGTAAATATGGCATCGAACTATCTAGTCAACAATGTACCTAAGTTGAAGGGTCGGGAAACTATAGTGAGTGGACCCACGCTGCGGAGAATATTCTAATCCTGGAGGGCACGCTGCATTGCATTAAACCAGTTACCAGGAAAAGTGTAGAAGCTACAGATGATGCAAAGACCAAGGCTAAACTGATCATGACCATCGACTCGACGTTATTCATTCATACTAAGAATGTGACAACCTCAAAATAACTGTGGGACAATCTGAAGGCTCTATTCGATGATGCAGGTATTTCTAGAAGAATAAGTTTACTGCGGAATTTAATCTTGATTAGCCTGGAAAGCAGCAATTCTGTGACGTCGTATGTAACACAAATGGTAGAAACCGGTCAGAGGTTATGTGGGACCGGGTTTGACATCAGTGACGAGTGGATTGGATGTTTATTGCTAACCGGATTGACGGAAAAATATTCCCCTATGATTATAGCCATTGAGCATTCAGGAATTTCCATCACAACAGACGCCATTAAATTGAAGTTGTTGGATATGGAAACGGATGTGAACGTAAAAGATCGCAATGAAGTTAGCGGCGTATTTGAGAGTTCGCAGAAGTGGCAACCTAAGGATAATGTCAAGGCAGGCGGACGCAAAATTGGAGGAAATGCCAAAGCACATGTCAAATGCTACAAATGTAAACAGCTCGGTCATTACAAAAATTAGTGTCCAAATGATTCTGGCGGCTCAAATGACAATAACATGTTTTGTAAACAAACAAACGCATTCAGTGCAGTGTTTATAAGCGGGAATTTTGGCAAAAATGAGTGGTGCATTGACTCGGGTGCAAGCGTGCACTTGACTGCAAAATAAAAGTTGGATTAAGAATGCTTCATACGTAGAAAATAAATCAATATTGCTGCAAACAATAATAAAGTTAGGGTTTTGTGCACCGGCGACGTCGATATTGCAACAAAAACTGAAGAGAGTGAGTTTGAGGTGCCAGTGAAAGGTGCATTCTGTGTACCAGATTTAACGACTAATCTGTTGTCCGTGAGCCAGTTAATCAGCAACGGGAATAAAGTACAGTTTACCGGGAAAGGTTGCGATGTTTACAATGCAAATGGTGTATTAGTGGCCACGTCTTTGTTAATAAATGCAGTTTACAAGTTGAGAATGCCAAAAAGTGTACTGACTTCATCCGTGGTGTCTGCAAACACATGGCATCGCAGATTAGGTCACATAAACCGCAACTATTTTAATAAAATGAAAACTGGCACAGAGGGTGATGAAAAAGCTGACATCAGTATGTCATCTTGTCCAGTTTGCTGTGAAGGTAAGCAAAGTAGACTGTCTTTTGCTCATGTTGGTTCAAGAAGTAATGAGATACTGTGAGTAGTTCACACAAGACATTTGTAGACCTATGGATAAAGAATACATTGGTGGTTCTAAATAGTTTATGCTGTTTGTCGATGTTTATAGTCACATGATATTTGTATATTTTCTAAAATACAAAAGCGAAGCCTTGACTTGTTTTAAGGAATTTAGAGCAAAAGTGGAAAATGAAACTAACAAAAGAATCAAAACATTGGGAAGTGACAATGGAGGTGGGTTTTCAAATAAACAATTTGATACATACTTGCTAAAGGAAGGGATTAATCATCAAAAAACAAACTCTTGNGGAAGTGACAATGAAGGTGGGTTTTCAAATAAACAATTTGATACATACTTGCTAAAGGAAGGGATTAATCATCAAAAAACAAACTCTTGTACACCAGAGCAAAATTAATTATGTGAATGCCGTAATCGCACAATCGTGGAGAAAGCAAGGTGCCTGTTGTTTGATGCAAACTTAGGCAAAGATTTTTGGGCTGAGGCGACAAACACAGCTGTTTATCTTCAGAATCGAATTGTAGCATCGGTGTTGGATGGAAAAACGCCATTTGAAATGTGGACAGGAAGAAAACCTGACATAAACCATCTGAGAATATTTGGCAGTACTGTGATGGATCATGTAGCAAAGAAAAGAAGACAATAATGGGACAAAAAGTCAGAGAAACACATATTGATGGCATTTCCAGAAAATGTCAAAGGTTACCGACTTTACAGCCCACGGACTAAATCTATGACAAATAGCAGAGATGTCATTATCATGGAAGAAGAAGCGATCATACAAGTAAATGAGAGCACATCTAATGCTGAACAAAAAGAAGAAGAAAGTTTAGATTCAGTGGGGGACACTTCTGCAAAAAATTAAGTCAGTGGTAGAATCATCTGATGAGTCGTGTATACCAAGTGAAGGTGAAGACACTGATGATACTACTGAAACGACTGAACCAGAAAACAGGCCGATGAGGAGCAGAAAGAAACCAGATCGTTTAGGATTCTCAGATATGTGTGTTGATGAAAATGTATTTGATGATGCGAGTGACTTATCTCCGGAAGAAGCAATAAAAGGACTTGAAAAAGAGTGGTTAAAGGCTGTGGACGAAGAACTTAAAGTGTTTTGATGATAATAGTGCGTGGGAGTTGGTAGATGCTCCAAAAAGTGGTACGGTTGTGAAGTGCAAATGGGTTCTAAGAAAGAAATATGACAATGATAATAATGTTCGTTATCATGCTAGGCTCGTGGCGTGTGGTTATATGCAAAAACAAGGTGTGGACTATTCAGAGACATTTTCACCTGTTGTTAGGCATACAACACTGAGATTGTTATTTGCATTATCTGCTCAGTTAGGTTTATATATAACACATTTTGACGTGACTACAGTTTTCTTGAAAGGGGAGCTTGGGGAAACAATTTATATGCAAAAACCAGATGGTTTTCCTGTAAGAAAAAGTTGTGGAAATGTACTTAAATTAAAATGGGCCATTTATGGCTTAAAGTAGTCTTCAAGAGCATGGTACAAGAAGGTCAATGAGTGTCTCATCAAAATGGGTTATAAGCGTTCTAAGATAGAGTCTTGTTTGTATAAGAAAAAAATAAGAATAGTCGCAAAACAATTGTTACACTTTATGTCGATTACTTCTTTATTTTTCTAATGATGATAATAAAACTATGTGTTTAAAAAATGCATTAGAGTCACAGTTTAAAATCAAGGACTTAGGAAAGGTTAAGCAATGTCTTGGAATGAGTGTAAATGTAAACAAAACTAAAGGTGAAATTACTTTGACTCAGAAAAATTATACAGACCAATTATTAAAAAAATTCCATATGATAGAATGTAAAATTTCAGATACTCCTTTAGAGGCTAAATTAAATATTAATAAAGACGAAAATTGTAAAGACCAAATGCCATACCAACAATTTATTGGAAGTCTTATGTATCTGGCAGTTTTAACTAGGCCTGATATAGCATTTGTGATTAGTTACTTAAGCCAATTTAATAACTGTTATAATTAGGAAAAATTGTTGTATCCTAAGCAAGTGCTGAGGTACTTAAAGAAAACAAAGCATTTTGGTGTCAAATATAGAAAAAACGTAAATCCGCAGTTAGAAGGGATTGTTGATGCTGATAGGGGAAATAATGTTATAGATAGGAAGTCATACACTGGCTTGTGCTTTGTATTGGTTGGGTGTGCAATCTCATGGGAAATAAAGAAACAGAAAATCATAGCTTTATCACGCACGGAAGCAGAATACATGGGCATCACAGAAGCATGTGGGGAAGCAATATATTTGCGCAACTTGTGTGAAATAACTGGAGATCTATATCCTATAACTGTGTTTAATGACAATCAAGGGGCGCTTAAACTCTCTGTAAATAATGTTTACCATAAGCGAACTAAACACATTGATGTGCGCTATCATTTTGTAGAGAATGTGTCAGTAATAAAATTGTAGAACTGAAATACTTGGAGACAAATGAGATGCCAGCTGACTTGTTAACCAAGAGTTTGAACACTGTTAAACATTATCACCTGATGAAGTGTTGGGTATTCAATTTGTTTAGATGTATAATTTAAATGTGTATACTTATTTGATTTATTGTGGCAGTGTTGTTATATCATAATAAGTAACTACTGCTGCCATCTAGTTAGTTTGTACTCTTTGGTTCGTTGAATATATTCATTTGATCACTGGTCAGTAACTAGCACGTTTGTTTCATTTTAGTTGTTAGGTCAGAAAATGATTCAGGTATATTTTGAGCATGTATGAATGTACAAAAGTGTACTGTACCAGTAATTATACTTACAATGTCACTACATACTAAGTACTAAGAATACTGTGAAATATTCAGTTTAACTGTCAAAAGACAACAGTAATTATACAGCCATATTCAGTTTTAAATGTGAAAGGACTACAGTAGTTACACAGCAAGCCAGCCTGCAAGAGCTCTAGGAAAAAAGAAGCCACGTTCACATCTATTTTTAGTGCTCATTTGGCACAGCTGCACCAATTCCCCTCCAACAATTGTTTTCTGCAAAAGCGTGTGCCTATTTCCAGCTTAACGCCTCAATACTGTTGCATTGCATTGTCACAGTGTCACTCTTCAATTGCCATTAGCTCAGCTCAAGGTTTTCTCAGAAGTGAGGCCTAAAGAAATATTGCATGTAGCAATGAAGCAATAGCCTATCGGTTATGGTCACTTTAATAGTTTGGGAACATGCAAACAACTCTCTCTGTTCTTCCTTAGCTTCTAGATCTTCATTCTTTACTGTCTCTTGTCTGGAGGCTGTTCTGATGACAGCCTAGCAGATTTTATCAGCAGACATACTCAGCCATGGCAGTTGGAAACAGAACTTCAGCAGAGGTGCGGTGAACCAAAATCCAAGATGAGAATCCTTCCAAACACAGACTCAGTTTTTGGTGAGTTAAATTAAACTCTCACAATGTTGATGTGAAACTGTCTACTGTATACCCTTATGCTCTGTGCCTTTTCAACTAAATACGTCATGTAACAGTTACCTGAACTAATATTCTAATTTAATTTTGCATGACATGTTCTTCAGTGATCTCTTTTGAATATATGATTTAATTTTGATAGCTACCCTAGTACTCCTTCAAATCAAGGATAAATACCTTTCAGTTTATATGTTGATCCAAACTATAATAAATGTTGCTTCAATTCAATATGTTGAAAGATTTTTATGATCACTCATTGAACAGTTAAGTAATCTGAAAGAATTTAATAGAGTTGTGCATTTTTGTCTGGGTGGGATAGACTTCAAAATTAGTAATATGATTATATGTTTTGTTCCTGGATAAAATCTACCATGAGTCTTTGAACTAATATTTAAATTGTATGGAAGATTGTCACCTCCATGAAATAATACAATCACAAAACTTACAGCATGCTAAAATTTTTTAAATATCTAGCTATACAATATACTGAGTTTGTTCTAAACCAATTTAATATACATATTAAAAATGACAATGATCCAAATAGTCAGGCCCCAGTACAAACATTAAATAACTATAACAATAAAAATAATTTCAACCTGCAGTTGGGCTATCATCCTATGGTAAGTGCTTTATTCTCACATCCCTTTCACTCTCCAGTCACTTCCTACAACGTCCAACCCCTTTCATCACAATCCTTATGATTAAGAGGCTTAAACAAAGCAAATCAACTGGTTTTGATGAACTGATTTCATTACAAAGGACTCTTCAAACACTTTTACACTTAACAACTAACCTTGGATTTTGAAATTCAGCCGCTTCCACTTTGACGCAGCTGAATCTCAAAAGCCACGATTATTCAGACAATAGCAACAAAAGCTTGCAAACTCTATTACCTTTTGCATTTGTTCTGGCCTACATCTTCAACAGTTCTTTGACATGCAATTTTCTAATATTTTAAAAAATGTAATTGTATAATTACAGTATATTAAAAGTGCATGCTATCAAAGATTTTTTTTACTAATCTCATTCCCACTAAATGGAATGGCATAGTGTTACCACGATTAATTAAAGGCTAGATATTTCAACTTACAGAATTTAATTTGTAAGTCACAACATGGATTTGCAGAACAACAAATTTCTAATTCTGTAAATATGATTTAAAGTAAAATATGCTGAAACATATTCTAGGCAGAAGGCTATGGTTTTCTACTTAAATTTCATTAAAGCCTTCAGTAAATGTTGACATTCTCCAATTGTAAAAAATTATCAGCCTTTAAGCTTAGGTATAATGTATAATGTATCTATGCAACATGTTTTATCAATAAGAACTTGAAAGAAAGAAACTTGCTGTCTTCTTTGCACAGTGTTTCTTGAGGCATTCCCAAAAGTAATATATTATCTACATTATAATTAAATTTTAATGCCATAATAGATATAGTGACATTCCAGAGGATTATTTTTGTAATAATAATAATAATTTCCAACTTGCAACTGGGCTATTGCCTGGTCGTAAGCGGTCTCTTCCTAATTCACCCATGACCCTTCAACATCACAAATTCTTCCTGCAACACATCCCACTCCCTCACAGTTCTCACCAGCATGGAATGGGTTCCCCTTTCCATCTGCCTCAATGACCTCTGAAACCTTTTACTGTTTGTACCTCTCCCCTTATACAGCCCTTTGGCTAAATGTTCACTTTAACTTCCCCCCTCCTCCACACTGCTCTTCGCCTGTCCCTTAAGAAGCACCACCCCAACTTCATCATTAAGATTGGCCTAGAATTCCTTTTATCCTCACTATCTCAGTTCTACCTTCTCAACTTACCCTTAACCCACCTCGCTGCCCTTCTCCAGCTCCCATAACTTCTCTTCCACATATGGGTCCCAGATTGAGGCTGCATGTTCTATAATCAGCATAATCATAGCTTTGGACACCTCCTTCAACTCCATTCAAAACCCTTCCCAGCATTCTCAAAGACCTTCTTCTCTTTGATACCACACTATGTACTTGCTTTTTCCACTTAAAATCACTCTGAATCACTGCCCCCCCCCCTAGGTACTTATACTCTAAAGTTTCTCCTATCTCCTGCCTTTGCAATTTATAAGTGCCTTCATACCTTCCCCTATGTATAGNTGCAATTTATAAGTGCCTTCATACCTTCCCCTATGTATAGTAAACCTTATGGTCTTTGTTTTTCATACATTAATCTTCATTTTATTCCTTTCTTTCCACCTCCTTATTTGTTGTGTGTTCTCCTGCAACTTAATTTCTCCTCCCACCTCCGCATACAGAACGCACTCGTATACAAACAATCTCACTTTGCCATACACCATGCCATCTTCCCCAGGTCATTAGCCATAATGGTGAACAACAAGGGGCCCAGGACACTACCCTGCAGAACATCTGATGTAGCCCCACCTTCCTCCAACAAGGACTCCCCCACTTTCACCCTCTGTTTTCTCCCCCTCAGGAAGTCTCTTGTCCAATCCACTACCCACTTATCATCCAGTAGTTTATCCACTTTTTGCATCAAAACCCCATGAGGCACTTTATTGAGGATCTTCTCAAAATCTATAAAGCAGGATCCAACTGCCTCCTCTTATCTACTGCCTGCACTAAATCCTTCAGCAGACCAGCCAGTTGCACCTCACATGAGTAACCTGCCCTAAAACCATGTTGGTACTCCTGTAGCCAGTTCTTTTCATTCATAACTTCTACCACATACTGTACTACGAGCCTCTCCATCACATTTCTTCTACTCAATGTAAGACTTACAGGCCTGTATCTGCCAGGATTTTGCCTTTCCTCCCTTTGCTTGCATACCGGAACCACCAATGCCTCCTTTCAGCCCTGTGGCAACTTGTCATCCTCTAAAAATCTTCTAAACAAAATTTCAATGTTTGAGGTTTATTTAAATATATACAAAGTAGTTTGACTTAACTAAAGCTAGAGCNTAATTTTAGGAGCATCCAGTAGATTCAGAACTTGAACATATGTTCATTGAATATAAGGTTTGTCAGATGTATGTATATCACAATAATATTGAAATGTGAAGATTCAACTTATGAAGAATGATAATAATCATGACATAAACTTAATCCACTTATCAGTTAAAAAAGGTTTTGAGTCATCTAAAGGCTTATTAATGTAAACTACTGTAACATATGGGATAAGAGTACTGAATCATTTTTCCTGTGTGTTTGTTATCATACAGCAATACTAGCTGGATAAACAGTTGATTGTATTAGCACCATTCCTCTAGGTGTGGCAGCTGTGCTTGTTGACTACATAGCAGTCCATTCCCACTTTTTGTAGATTTGTTTCTGTTAATTTATAGGTTACTATTTCATTAAATTTTTAGTGGAATAATGCATTTAACGGTAATTATCCAGTTTAGGGGCTTTTCTGTAAAAAAAAACCCCAAAAAGTGGTATATTTATACTCTACTAATTACACAGAACAGAATATGCTAAGGTCATTAACGTATGACTAGTTTCATAATATCTGCCCACCTAACCTAACAGAACCTAACCCCACGATGAGTGAATCACTATTTTGCATTTTTAAACTAACCTAGGATTGTAGGGTTTTACACTAACCTAGGATTGTAGGGTTTTAAACTAACCTAGGATTGTAGGGTTTTAAACTAACCTAGGATTGTAGGGTTTTAAACTAACCTAGGTTTTTTTGGGGTTTTACACTAAACTAGGCATTTAAGATTTTAGGGATTTAAAGGAACTGTACAACACACCAAAAGAATATCAATTAACTCACCTAGGTAGGCAGCTGGTAGAATTCCTCTGTCAACGGCCAATTCAACCTTACCTCAGTCGACGAAACACCATGTTCCACTAACATGCCACATACGTGAATATAACACCTGAAGCAATCGTTCATAGCTGAATATTATGCACTGAAGCAATCGTTAATAGGCTAATATAACGCACAAAAGCACTCTTTCTTGCTTTCTCAGTTTTAAATCCGCCGGATTGGAACACCACGACTGACGTCGGAAAAATCACAATGGCTACTAAGCTATTTGAAAAATTGTCCGTTAAATCACATGTGACACGTCGCCGTGACGTAACAATATCTTCAAGCCAATAAGGTGATGGCAGGAATCATGATGTAACCAAACATAATAACGACCAAGGTAAACAAAGTGCCGAACAACTGGTACTTTTAACCATTTTATTTAATACGTTCTACTTATTGTAACATGACCCCTTCTGAATATGAACTAGGTAAGCTGTGCAGAATCCATTAAAGCTACTTTTGTTTATCTAGGACGTTTCCTTCAGAAAAGCCGCTAAACTGGATAATTACCCATTTAACATCATTATCCCTGTACCTGCGTAGGAAACAGATTAATTTGATCTTGATTACTCTATCTGGCTGTAACTCTTAAGCTTAAATAAACCCATTATTATAATTATTATTTAGATGCAAGAGCTCATTGGCCATGGACTTGCAAGCTCCTTCGTTATTCTGGTGAATAATTCCTTACCTCCAGAATTTGGCTGGGAACTATTTAGCAGTTCAATGGCAAGATATATACCCCCTTTCTCAGAATAAACTTAATCAAAATATGTTGGAAAAATTACATAAAAATAAATATAAAACCAATGCATCCAACAAGCATGCAAACAGACCCACAGTTACCACTAGTTCAAAATTTATTCCCTACTATGGTGTGTGTTCAAGTTTTAAGGTCTCTTAAATTATTTCTGACAAGCTATTTACCCCAGAAAGTTTAAACTTATGTCACTTCTCAATATAATTTCCCTGTAGACACACACATTTTTTACAGTGTCAAATCCATGATTACATGGCAGCTGAGAATACTTCTTTAGGGGTCTGCTATGCCCATTGGCATATTGCTGATGTGAAGCAGCGCAACTGAAAAATAAGCCATCACAGTATGTCCATCGTAAAAATGTTGTTACAAAAAAACTCCTGAGTTAAGATCGCTCAATGAGCAGGAGCATTGTTTAGATGGAAAATCTCACATGCAGGCTTTTCTGGTCATTTTCCTTTCAATATTGGTAGGAGTTTGTTCTCAAATCATGTTTGTAGGATACAGCCACGGCCATAGTGCTCTTTGGAACACAATGAATGATGAATGCACCTTCACGGTTCCAAAACATGGCCACCATCATTTTCTCAGCACTGGCGGTAAAACAAAATTTAATTTGGTGGTGGTGGGTCAGTGTACTTCCATTGTGCTAATTGCTGTTTTGTTTCAGAATTGAAAAATGGTATCCATGTCACAAAATAACGGTTGAATATCACTTAACTTAATGTCAGGAACAGGCAGTATACTACCGTAAGCAGGAGTCACTTTGTGACAAATGGGGGGTGACTTTGTTACACATCAAATAGTATTTAAATACCTCCCCTTTTTCAGTTGGATGCTTCAGATATTCAGTGGTACGAGTTTAATCACGGAACATTTGAAACAACCTCTTTGAAATTAAAGACAATTTGAGTAATAGTGAAAACCTTTGTGTCACAAAGTCACCCACCATGTCATAAAGTGACCCTTTGCTTACGGTAGAGCTCAAGTAGCCTACTTTAAGTTTCTTTTTATTTTGTTGGAGGTAATGGAGGAAAGTGAAGAAGTAGAGTCATCAAATACGAGTCCTGAAGATGTGGCAGCAGGTTTGGTTGAAGGAGAGGCAAATGCAAAACCATCTTCATCAAGGTTAACGCAACATTCATCCTCTTCAGGTTGCAGTCCAAACAATCATTGATTTTAGCAAATTTTCTGGGTAAAATGTCAACAGAATAACAGGGAAAAGCAGAGCAGACATTAGCATGTGCTATATTTGCATGTGGTCCTCCGCTTTCCATAACTGAAAATAAGTATTGGAAGTATCATTACAAAACAATTAACCCATCATTAAAATTACCATCATGTTATCCCTTAACACATTCCCTTCTAGATCATGAGTACTATAGGGTTCAAGAATTAGTTGTTCAAAAGATTGGCCAAGCAGAATCACTGACACTGATCTCAGATGGATGGACTGATGTACGAGGAAATCCTTTGATGAACATAATGTTTGCCACACTTGAACCAATATTCCTGAAAGCAATTGCTACAAATTCTAATCGTCATACAGGAGAATACATCCAACCTATTGAGTGTATAAATTGACAGAGCTGGCCCCTCTAAAGCACAAGCTCTTGTAACCGACAATGCAAGCAACAAGAAAACTGCCTGGCAGCTTTTAAAAGGAAAGTATCCTCACTTAGTAATATTTGGCTGTCTTGCACATGGGCTAAATCTCCTGGCAAAGGACACTATCAGTTCAAATACAATTCAGAAAAATATTGTCAAACTGCAAGGCAATTGTAAAAATATCCTGCAATCATCATGATGCTAATCAGACACTTAACAGAATACAGAAAGAGAAGCAAAGGAAGGAGAGATCACTTTTTTTTCCAGGGAAAATTAGATGGTGTTCAGCTACTAGGTGCTTAGATAATTTGCTGCGAATAAAACAAAGTCTGCAATGTGCATCTATAGATGACACTGTGACAGTAACACGTACTATTCCTACAAACATTCGTAACCAGATTCTTGACAATGATTTGTTCTGGATGCAAGTTCAATCAGCATATGACCTATTACTACCAACATCAGTAACCATAAAAAAAAACTTGAAGGAAACACACCTACTCTTTCAGATGTTACCAAGATATTAAAGAAACTTAATGAAGATGTCCTTGAGCTGGTACCTTCATCACCTCTCAACAAAAAAGCAGAATAAAAGGTTGAAAATATTTTGAACCATATATTTGAGTTTTGCTCTCATACAATTCACTTAGCAGCACATCTTTAACAAGCGAACGCACTGCCAAACTAGTTTCTGTTTCTCAGAATCTCTTTTTGTTATCACTGCAAGACAATCCATCAAATCCAAGTAAACCAGAATCTTGTGGTACGAGCAGCAGCAGTTCTATGGACATGGAAACAACCAACAGCGACAGTGAAGACTAACTACATTTTTGCGCAATTGCAATGTACTGTGTTGTGTAATGTCATTTCAGTTGCTAAACATTATTAATCCAAGTGTGTAGTGTAGCCTGCCAGGAATTATAAAGGAATTAGTCTAGGAAACATTTTTGACTGTGTATTTAGTGACTTTTCAAGCCATATTGCCTTTCAGGAATCATAATATTATTATTTAAAGTCTATCGTTCACTTTTTTAAATTTTTTTTTATGTTTTGTGTGTTTAATTAAATCTCATAAACCATGATTGATTTATGATTTGCTTAGTTGAAAAATTTACATTACAGATAGAATATAGCACTACAGATTTGTTTACGAAATGTGTGTAAACTGTACACTTATTCCACCAAATCCTTGATCCATTTTGAGTTAGGAAAATTTTCCCATCCAAAACTTTCCGGAAAACCCACATCTCTGAACTAAATTGTGATGCAATGGTGTGGACAGAAGAATGAAGGGAAAATTCTATATTGTACTGATTAGTGAATTATTTCTGTATTCAAATATAATAATTTATTCTGCAGTAACACAACATTTATTTTATTAAAATGAGAGACCCATGCAAAAAATGACAACACAACAAGCTTACAAAAATTTGGTAATTATTCAAAATCACGTCTTACTTGAAGGGAACATCAGAGAGCTATGAAAACAGTATATTTCGCTTTTGCAAGGCTTATCTTGTTGAAATTAGCACGCAGTGGGTTGTAATATGTCACGTGGAATAAATACAAATAAATATATATATTGTTACGTTTCGTTTGTCTGCACCACTGACCTTGGCCAGTCCCATGAGAGCAGGTGGAAGAGAAGGACAGAGTAATGATGATAATGGGGCGGCAAGTCAATAGAATGTTTTGAATGACAAACAAGTAATAATCCTACCAGCATTTTGAGTTATAAAGGCATTCTGCCATGATCACCCTTTGGCGGCTCGCCGCTCTTAACCTTCGGTGGATAGGATTTCTTTTATCTGAAGAATGCTCTGGATTACTGACCTCGTTTTCTCAGTGTGACATGGTGTGCATTGAACCTTCCAAATGGTCAGGGCAAACAATATAAAAGGGTGACAGGCCTCCAAGCCGGGAGTTGAGTGGAGTTGTTTGAATGGATGAGTGGCTGAGTTCTGAGCGATAGACGACAAGCAGAGAGAGAGAAGTGACCAGTGGAAGGGAAATCTGTGACTGCGAGTATCAAGCAGTGAAGTTTGGCTGGCAGACTGGACTATTAGACTAGATGTGTGAGTAAAATACATTATAAATGATGGCGACAGATACACTGAACACGTGTTAAATATGAGTATGAGTTAACTGACTGTAACCAGAGAGACATTCAGAGGGACGTTAATTAGAGTTGAAATAGACATTAAATATTGCGCTCACTGTTAAATAAAAAAAGTAATAGTGGAGACAGATAATTTAATGTTGTAAATAATAGCTGTGTGAATAAATTAGAAATCAAAGTTAGTTCTTTTTTTTTATTGAGACCTCCATCCCTCATGAACTCAGGTACGCCCCTCAGGCGTCCCTGTAACAATAAATAAATATATATATATAATATGAAGCATTCAGAGCCTTTGTTTGCATGTACCGTCATGGTATGTTGATCATATTATAGCGTAGTAACATTGAGAACAACAGCAGCCAATCAGAAGTTGTTAAAGTATAAGAAGAAATTGCCAATTGGTTCAACTATTTCAATATGATTTAGTGTTACTTGATAATGAGCATTTGTGGAGCATTGTTCGTATTGATCACATTGGTGGTTATTTTCAATTATTACTGTGTGATGTATTAAATCCAAATAGTGTGCAGAATAACGTGTGTGTTTTTGGGGTTTAGAATTGTTTCAATAGAAGGTACATGTGTCTAATATGCATGTCATCAGCAATATATCACCAAAGAGATGTACTGCTGGCTACCTGGGTGAGTAACATCAGTACTGTTTAATTAATCAGTTTAATGGGCTATACATAGTCATATGTAAGCAAAATAATTGCATTCAGTGAACTGGATTATATTGTGCCATATTGCATGTGAGCGTGGAAATTGCAGTGCATGCATATTGTCTGCGATTAACTGTGCAAATACAGAAGACCTAGACCAGAGAACTAAAACTAACTTTACAATAGTTTAATCAAGGCAGAAAAAAAAGGGGGGGGGTGCAGACACACTCAGCAATTAAATTGTAATTTAACCACATCAAATGCAGAAGACCTAACATAACTTCATGATAGGTGAATCACAGGGGATGTTGATAATGGCACACCTGTCCCCTGTGATTCACCTGCTACACACACAACCTGTGATTCACCTATTGTGAAGTTAAGTTAGGTTAGGTCTGCTTGCAGTTAAGGCGATTAAGCAACCCTATTGAAATATATTCTACATAAATGTTATGTGTTTCAGCCCACAATTTCCCTGATCTTCACAGCCTTCCTCACTATTGTATTTCATAGTATATACTGTGCATACTGTGATGCCCCCTTGAAATTTGTATTCAGTGAAATTATTAATGTCAATACATACCCTTTTTTGGAATTTTTTTTTCCTGTTTTTTGGAAAAGCAGCAATTCTTAACAATTACTAACACTTTTTTTCAGTCAAACTTCATTTTGATAGATAAATTTAAACCATCAAAGTGTTTAGATATTTTACATATGCCATAAAATTTTTGTCCTCAGAAATGCATGTGTAGACACTTTTCTTTATTTTGGAAGTTTGTTAAAAAAATATCTCGCAAATGTCATTAAAACCTTGTGCGCCCTTCAAAAATAATTTGGTAACTGTGAAAGTTGGTAAATAGGAACATAGATAATATGCAAACAAATTTTTACACATGCACTTACATTGTAGGAGGGTGCTGCCATCACTCTTTATGTGGCACATATAAACATTCTTCAGAACAGTGCATGAAATGTGACAGACACAATAATTTTCAGACATTTAATGAAAAACAGGCTTTCTGTAGATGCTCAAGACAACTGTATGAACAACCAACATAGTCTGAGAGAGGCCAAATAATAGGACTACAAGAGGTAGAACAGCAGGCATACCAAACTACCTTTCATTTAGGACATAATCAGATTGAAAATCTGAAGTTACTCATACCTGGTGGACTGTTCTCTGGACAATTACATCAGGCCACCAGAAGAGAGGATCATGTGACTGTCAGACAACATCTTCCTTATCCACCATCCAATGATAGGTGGCAGCTTCACTATAGCACACAACTCTACCATGATACATAATCTTCACACCCTGTTTCAAATGTAATCGCCTGCTTCAATTCTGTATCACATAAATATTAGTATTTTTGTAAACATTAAGCAGTTTTATTTGTGGCAGCCCAACATTTATTCAGTCACTTTTTAAAATGTGCAATTGCTTCTACCATGAGCCAACCTCTGTGTTCAAGTTGCCAACAAGTTTTTTCCCAGCAATTTGGCAAATTGAAATCAATATAGTTTTCTTTCTTCTTTTAGCCTGGTAAATTAGATTATATTGTAGAAAATATATTTATTTTCAGCAGTCCATTGTAGTCCCCCAGCTAGAAAGGTGATTTGTGCTATGCTTTAATTCGGAATCCTTCCATGTGCAACCATTTCCACAAGAGTGGCATATTTATATTCTTGTGCTCGTACAATGGTTAGTCAGAATATTAATGTTTAATGAACTTTCCTGCACACCTATATACAGTAATTGGATGGATGATCAGAATAAACCTGTTCCAAATAGATCTTTTGAAATTCTACATTAAATAGTGTCACACACTCGCTGCTTTGCATTGCTTCCTTTGACACACGTGAACGAGCGAGGAGTGTGTGGAGGAGAGAGTAGTAACATGAGAAAGTGGCTGCGTATACAAAGGCCAACGGCCATGTGCCACCGCAATAAACCTATCGTATCTTGCACTCTCCTAACCTTTAGAGGGTTGAATTTCTGGTTCATCATCCTTGCCTCTCTCAGCGTGACTCGGGGTGTTGAGAAACTTCCAGATCAGGGCGACTGATATTATTTAAGCACGACAGACCTCTCAGCCGAGAGTTTACGAGTGTGTGTCAGGAGTTTGGGCGATTGTGCAACCTTAAGGGATACATGACGAACCAGAAGAGCAACGAGTGGCAATGGAAGTGACCAACGGGAGTAAAACCTGTGACTGCAGGCATCGTGCAGTGAAGGGTGCGACTGGCAGGTAGGACTATTGAACTGAATGCGTGAGCGTAAGACATTTCAAATGATGGCAACAGGCTGACTGAACATGTGTTAATGATGAGTGTGAATTAAGTGACTATAGTCAATATAGACATTGAGACGGGCTTTAATTAGAGTTTATTATAGGGCCTATGAGTCATAATTAATGTTTACATTGTGTATCTTTTTTTGCGAACTATTTATGAAATATATCCACTAAGCTGGTTGGTAGCCATATGACTTCTCTCTCTCTCTCTCTGTATACAGAATGATGCATAGTGCAATTCAGGTTGTCTGTATGTATGTATGCTATTATATAAATTTATTTTTAAATCTCATTACGTATCTATGATATCCCTTACTTTGGGGAAGAATGTGAATAAACCAAGTACATACCTTTACATGGACATTTATTACACTGGATCTTACTTTGACACTGTAACCGTTGCGTTTTACACTAAATGTTCTAAAAAGATTGTTATTGTTGCTGGCTTAGTAAAAGTCTTTTCTGAATTACTCATCCCCTGCCAACAAAACACACATGTGGCTTCACTTGCCAGTAAAGGTCATTTATTCACTGCATAGAGGGCAAAGGGTGGAGGAGTATGCTCCAAGGAGAACTGCCAAATTTACTAGTACACAAAAATTACCAAAAATTATAGGGATTTGTTTTATAGTTTCATTCATTTTCACTAAGCACCATCAACATACAAATCAAATTTTTGTGCTGAGAAAAACATATAAACTGCCTGACAGAGAAAATGCCACACCATGAAGGGTGAATGCACTACAAGATGTTCAGAATGCATGTATATATGCATATTATGTTTTGATTACTATTTCTGGCCAATTGCATGAACTGCACAAATGATAAAGGCAGATATAACCAGCACATGATGCCTTCAATCAAGACATCATAGCCATTCAGAGTGAGTGTTTTGGCTTTTCCTGTGCCTGGAAAACAAACAAGGCATTGTATGTAATGCATTTAAGACACCATCATATGTAATTGTTTGTCAAACAGATGAGTTCAAGAGAGGTTTCATAGTAGGTCTCTATACCACCCGTTGGTCCTTGCACCATATTGCAGAAGAAACACTACAAGATGCTACAACCATTGGTCACATTTGAAGACAATGGTCCCAGGAGGGAAATTTGCATCGCCATTTGTGGGATCGAAGCTTGAAGAAAAATGTCAGAGCACACAGAATGTCGCATCAGACATCATGCCATAGCACACTTGTAATCCATGACTGGCAAAATTTTGCAAGGTGTACAGGGAAGTTTAGATGCTCTGATATCAACATGGACAGTGTCATGCCAATTGGCTGAGGTAGATTTGTTGGCCACCCATCTGTTGCAAAGGCTACCCTTAACAGCAAGCTATTATAATCACTTACAATGGTGTCGCACCAGACCTACATCATGTGCAAAATGGAACAGTGCAATCTTAAGTGACAAATCCCATTTCTGTCTCACTAATGATGATCACAGTGTGAGAGTGTGATTGCAAAGCAGCCATCTAGTGGATTCCCCTAACGTTCTGGAGCACCACACAACCCATCAATGTGGGGTCACGGTTAGGTTTGCTATCATCACCAACAACAGCTCACCTCTAATATGCATTACAAACACATTAACGGCACACTGCTATGTTGACGAGGTGCTGCAGCCCATGGGGCACAATAATATCAGCAAGGCATTCCAAACACATGTTTTCAAAAGGATAACGTCCATCCAAATAACTCAAATCAGCCTAAATGCTTTACAAGGTGTGCAGATGGTTCCTTGGTGCTCCCAATCTCTTGCCAATTGATAATCCGTGGAACACAACTGGATGCTGGTTGAATACCCTCTCACTCCCAAAAAATTAAGATGAATTGTAGACTCTTTTCAACAACAAATGGTGCATGATACTCCAGGACATTATTTGCGCACTCGCTGAATCAATGCCATGCTAGGTTAAGCAATGTATTGCCCAACATGAAGGACCCACTGCTTACTGACCATCCTGTATTTTAGGCCACTTGAGCCTTTTCTATTTGTGAAAGTTAAATAATTTATTCCCCACCTATCTAGCCTGGTATTAAGCATTCTTTCATGATGTGGCATTTTATGTCAGGTAGTGTATACTGGTAGATTTTGCAAGTTTATAACTGTCATCGCAGTGTTCTCATGAGTAATTTACTAGAAGACGAGATTTTTCCAACACCCAGAAAGAGAAAGGGAGTTGGGAAATTGATGTCTACTTGCATTGATGTTCATAAAGGACCCAAAATAGAAGTCATTTAAATTTTTCCTTAAGTAAGAATATTCTTTTCGTAGGTGTTGAGTAGAAACTATAAAGGTGTTTTAGTTATTTTATTTGTAACATTTCTTCTAAAATTATTTCTGCAAAACTTTTGTTTGTTTATTTTCAATGTAAGTGTAACTTACTCTAAGTATAGGGCATTTTATGTGTAACTGGTCATTGGCAGTGTAGATGAGAATATTGCTTTAAAGTAAAAAATTTCAGCAAAACTTCCCAATTTTTTTACTTATTAATTTGTTTTTAAAAAATTTTAAATGGCAAAGGGAACTAACAGAAAAAGTTATATTAAATTATGTCCTATGTTAAGATGAGGCACCTAACTCTTCCTATAAGGTCAAGGGAGGGATGATAAATCGTGCTATTTCAAGTCTACCTGTTATGTGTATGTAGTGCTGGTGATGCAAATCTTTCCCTAGCACTGTGACTTATCTGAAAGGAAAGTTGGATTGAGAGAGTATGAATGTAGTCAGGGCACCCTTTCAGTAGGAATGGGCTTTCATAACTATATGTATGCTCCTGAATGCAATACTGTAGTGAAAGTTTATAAAATCCCCCAATATCTTTTTTTATGCTGAGTTCAAGAGAATATATGACCATGCAAAAATGGGACTCTTAATAAGGATGATTTAATCATGAACAGTTAGGATGGCATCCTGGAGAATGCCATGTACTCTTATTGATGATAATAGTTACACTAATGTCTGTGAAAAATGCAACACCAAGAAGGATACATGTGATTGAAATGAACATTATAACACAGATTAGGTACATGAGATTACACAATTGATTAAGATTACAGAACCGTACATGATCTCTGTCCTTGAGGAATCACTATGGTGTGAAGCCCCCATGTGCTGCAAACTGAGCCCCTAAACGTCATGGTATGGAATCAAAGAGGACCTGGATATGTTGCTGGGGAATCTCCCTACACGTGGTTTGGATTCGAGTCCACAAAGCATCAATAGTGGTTGCTGGAGGACTGTGACGAACAAGTCGCTGACCAACCATATTCCAGACATGTTCAATGGGTGACATGTCAGGTGAACGTGCAGGCCAGGAAAGCAGCGGTACCCGTCGTTCATTGAAGAAGGCTTGCACATTTCTTGCCACATCTGGCTGGGCATTGTCCTGCTGAAATATGGCATGTGGAGTTCCCTGAAGGAGGGGAAGTACCTCGGGCTATAAAACCTCCCTGATGTAGGAGTTGCTGTTCAGATTGCCCTCAATACGTAGGAGTCGAGATCGCATGTTGTATCCAATGGCGCCCCAAACCATCACACTTGGTTTTTGTCCACTATACCGCTCCACAATGCAGGCTGCCAGATTGCGGTCACCACGGTAGCATCTAACACGTATGCAGCCATCACTGTAGGACAGGTTGAAGCGGGACCCATCTGAAAACATTACATTTTGCCACTCAGCATGCTAGTGACAGCGTTCACGGGCCCATTGCAGTCTGAGGCATTTGTGGTTTCTGGACAATGGAAGCAGATGCAATGGCATGTGTGCCACTAGTCCAGCCCACAGTAGACGGCATCGAACCATCAATGCAGACAGGTTCACACTCGTTGCAGTGCTCCAATGTTGAGCCAATACTGTGGACAAGACTGTAGGTTTGTAACAGCCATGCAGACAAAATGATGGTCATACTGTGCTGTGGTCACATTACGTGGTCCAGTACCTGTTTGTTGCTGCGTACGACACTCTTCTATCCACTGGTTCAACACATGCATCACCATCGTAGCAGCATGCCCTGTATGAGCTGAAATGTCACGGTATGACAAACATGTTTCCTGGAGATAGATCATTCTGCCTCATTCGAACTCACTCACATGCTGATGACACCCTTTGACGTCGACGAGGCATGCATACTGGCACTTGCTTTCACTTCGTTTGAAGGCTCTTCACCGACTAAACTTGGTGTAACACGGACCTTTCCAGTCACACAAGAGAGGGCACTGCTGGGCCTATGTATGCGCCATCTCCCTGCAATTGTAATCACTTTTTACTGGTACACTGTTCTACACATCCTCCGAGTTTGGATTCATTTCAGCCATTCTTTCTGAGTACTGCATTTTTCACTAGCAATAGTGTATATGGGCATGCTGGAATGGCACCATAGAAAAGCAAATTATTTTGAACCTGGATTGAGAATAATTTATATTCACAGTGAACTCAGTTAAGATTTTCACATGGTGGACCAATTTCAAAGTCTTGGGAAGCACCTTGAGACTGTACTGTGCTGGGTTTTCAGCAAACATGAACCCTTCTTGTCCAGGGGTCTTTTTAAGTTATACTTGATTTCACCTGCATCTTTCTTAAGAGATGGATATACTAAGGAGTTTTGTAGATACTTTTTTTCTTTTCTTCACTGGTTAGGTTTAAGTTTTCTTGTAATTTTAACATATGCCAAGTTATAAGTGTACTTTTGTTGTTTCTGTTACATATATCTTTACATTAATGCATTTAGTCATACTCCTTACCAGTTCACCAGAAGCAAGTATATTTTTACTAAATGTAAAGACAAATTATGAAATTTTAATGTTGTCCATGATATGTCGTAATTTTTTTGTTGGTCACTAAGAATAAGAGAGTTACAATATGCATGTTGTCTTTATTCAATTTACTGCTGTTAATATTTTAATTCAGTATCACAGTGACAGTTCAACTTTAGTCAGTGTGCTTGGGAGCAATGTTTGCACCTTGAGAGCTGATTTGGGAGAAGTGGATTGGCAGTTGGTTGTACCTCCAGTTATATTATCATGGGGGATTGGGTGTTGTCTGCTTAGCACACTTTGGACATCAAAACCAGCCTAGTCAGAACATTACAAAAACATTTGTTAGTTGTCTAATTATTTTATCACCCATAATGTTAGTCGCCGTAACCCTCCCATAATCCTAAGTCTGGTCCTGGTGGTGGCCCGACAGCACCCGCAGAACCCCCTGAGTGCATGTATTACACTGCAAGCAGAATATCTGAAAGCCATAGTGGTGGTTACATCTTTAACTGGCACGTACACGTGAATGGATCACTGGCCACCTGCGCATGTACAGAGTGTGTGTTTTCTGCCTGTATTATCGGACTAGAAAATATAGAATATTTGCTGCAGTATAGTCTGCTCACATTTTCTTCACACTTTTTGAATCAAACCTTTGAAAAATCACCCCATGTATGACTAGTTAAGATGTTTCCTAAAAATGTAATGCATCACAAGCGTTCTATACTTGTGTTAGCATAAAAGTACGTAATTTCTCGTTAAACTGAACGTTTACTTATACCCTATCTATAAACTATAATATTTCATTTTAATTAATTTGGATAAAAGACAGGAGAAAATAGGTGTGTTGGTAATGCCTAGCAAAAATTGTTCTTATGCAAAATATGATTATATTGAGTATGCACGAAATTGGTGCATTGTCCCTTTGGTGTAATTTTCTAAACTTGTTCAAGCTTTGTTTGCATGAGGCAAAGGTATATCCTGGAAGTAGAACTTTCAGAATAGTTAGAGGTAACCATGAATGGACTACAGACAGAATTCGCTAACTCAGCCTGTAGTACACAAGACACATTTTATCAGTGTTTTTACTGAAACCTGATCAGTGTTGTGAGATTCTGATTGGTGACCATAATAATTTATGGAGACTTCTATATGGCAGAAGACTTGTTAATAACAGTTAGATAATTCTGATGAAGTAGTAGTCTGTAGGATTGTGTATAAGTTTTACGAAACAGAAAAGTATGTCCCAACAGTTTAAAAATTAAGAAAAAACTGAAAAAGGGAATACATTTTTTAGACTGCAATACAACTTCGTGAAAACTTCTGAAAAATTGAGTTTTCTATGACAGAAAACTAAATTGCAGCATTTAATTTATATATATATATATATGTATATATATCTGATATGTGACAGACATGAATCAATTATTTTTAAAATATGTGACATTTCAGAAATTATAATTGTAATATTGTCTATAAGGGTGAGTAATATATTTTGTCATTGCATGAACTACAGATATCCTGGATTGATTGACTTGAAAACACAGCTTACTCACAGCTGTTTCAAAAAGCCAGGGGCTGATAATGGTTCATGCCAGGGGGAAAATGGTTTTGTTCCAAATGTGTTAGTGGTGTGGAAGTCTCAGCAAGCTACAGCAGACCACCATAATAACACGAACCATTAAAACTTATTCCTAACTTTCTGCCAACAGTGTTGTCATCTTGGATAATGCACCATATCACAATGTTGTCAACATCCAATTCAACAAAACACGTAAGAGGACGGAAAAGGAATCAGTGGTTAATGCCAAAATGCTCGGCAGTAAAGTGATATCACCAAGACCAGAGGTAACCAGGCACCCGAGTGTCACGTGATGTCATGTATCCTTGAACCCCTCAAACCATTGACATTACGTACTCGCACACACACAAACCCAAATATTTGAAAGTGTGTTTGTCTTAACTAATTTCATTTAACATAAGAATTTGTATTTCTGTGCAAAGTATTTTATGCAAAATAATTAGCATTATGTTGTCTTATTTCTTGCCAGGGTATTTGCTTTGTGTTTAACAGTCAAAAGGATGCCCATGGAGGTCACCTTCCTGCCACCACGATGCCAGTTGAAAAGCAGTGGCGGTGAGGGATGGACGTGTCTCTCCTGGGGGCCTTCATCTTGGTATATCTGATTAATTTGGTTTCTGGGTGCTTTGTAACTTTATTGGGACTTTATTGCCTAGCGTACATGTGTGCCCTCACCACTCGCATGCTAATTTTTTTTTTGGGCCAAGCCGCTATGCTCCCGTACAGGACCAGCAGACACTGTAGTTTTCTGGTCTGTTTGCCTCCTGGTCTGCGGAGATTGCGCGGGACTCATTCCTTGTTATTTCCGAGAAACACGCTTGCAGACTAGCAGAATAGCTAATATTTTTTAACTAAGGGTAGCTTGTTTTGTGTTCTGGTGCTTTGAATTGTATTTGTACAGCATGGCAGCTTTTGCCAATAAACCTGGCAAAAGGAATAAAGTGTTCATGTAATTTATTCAATAAAAGTGTAGCTTTGGTGTGCAGTGTCACCCTGACAACACTGTGTCTTGCAGGAGTGTGACTGAAAGTAGCATAGTTTGTTGCTCATGCCTGCCACCCACACTGGTCAAATGCTTCACATTACCCTGAGAGCTCATGTTCATACTTGGGTTAGTCGACAGAGGCTAACGGGCTCCCTGATTTTAATTACTTCCATCTTATTTGTGTGATGAGACACGTAGTCAGACCACCCTGACAACCCCAGACTCTGTCAAGTGGCACCCCACACATGGTTGGAATAGTAACGTACATGACTGGACACTGCACCAGACCCTATGTGCAACTGTGCACAGATGCAAAGCCTGCAGAACACCTGCAGATGAAAGGTCTGCACCCTAATTTGCACAAAAGAGGCGAATAATGGTAATGGACACATGGCCCAGCCCCAAAAAGTGCACGTAGTGTAACCAACTGAGGGAATAGGACATGTCAACAGGCGACGACATGTGGTAGAATATGTGCATATGCCTGTTTGGCTGCCAGGTAACGGTGGGGGAAATGTATGGGCAACACACAGTGGGGAGAACAGAAACAGAAAGTGAAACCACCAATAGCAAGAGTTGATTGTTCTGTGGAAAGAAAGGCAAGACTGATGAGCAGACATGGTATAGTGTGCTATCTGTGTGTGCAACCCACAGAATGCATACAAGCTGTGCCGTGGGCAGTTGGGACACCCACAAAATTCTCATTACCCGAGTTCTCCGGTGGACACATGAAGACCCAGTGTAGTTTGTGCAACAGTGTGAAGACAGGTTGGTGAAATACGGAGTGTTAACGGACAAGTGGATGGAGCAACTCTGGGTGTACCACAGGATGGAGTAGCCAGCACAGCAAGTAACCCCCATGCCACAGACCGAGAGGGGCCAATGCACCAGGCTGCACAGTTCTGAAGGGCCCCCAGCAGAGCGGCTGAGACAAATCGCAGAAGAGATATACGGTGCAAACCGCCACCCTTAATACCACTACTGCCCACAGCTGACACATCATTGGCATTGGGGCTGTCTGATGCAAAAAGCAGAGTGTGCGTTTCCAGCAAATGGGCAGTGAGGGGGCCAGGGTGCCGACCGACCCCCCTACAGAACAACAGAACTCAGCGGAAAGGTGCGGATGGAGACAGCGGGACAAGTGGCCAGCCAGATATTCACAACCAGCCCTCGACTGTTACGAGTGTCGTGGAGGTCAATGGGCTATAGACCATCACCCTTTTTGACAATGCAGCTAGCCACCTGTTTGTGACACCATGACTCATCACGGCAGTGCATATTGAACCACAACCCGGGACAGTGCAGTTTGCGATGTGCCAGGAACAAGGGGACTCAGATGGCCAAACACAAGTTAAAGTGCAAGTGCGAGACCGTATCAAGCCCTCATAGTGACCAGTATACACGAGGATATCATGTTGGGCCAGTCGTGGCTCGTGGAACAGGATTCTGTGATCGAGATGGGAGCAGCCTGAAAGCACAGTGGCTGACAGGAAAGACAAACCACCTAAGCTATCGGCTTCCCATCCCTGACACCCAGGGGGATTTTCAGCATGGTATATCCCCCTCACCCACCAGGCTGCTGTACAGCAGGTGATTGACGAGAGGAGGGTGGTTGTGACAGAACCCCTACAGAGGACCACTGTAGAGGTGCACTGCATCAACACCATGCATGAGAGGGTGATCTATGTCATGCCACAAGACTATGAGCTGAGGGAATGATGTAAAATAAAAAGCAGGCATGTGATATGGAGTAATTGAGCCCTCTGAGAGTGAGTACAGTACAATTTTAAGATTATGTTAGTTGACGAAAAGGATGGGACCACGAGATTTTGTGTAGACTTCAGCCTGGTGAATGACATGACCTTAACATTCCCTTCCCTTCTGATTAGCTAAAAGGTGTATTGGCTGGCCTAGGTAACACTAAGGTGTTTAGCAAGTTCGACTTGCAATCTGGTTATTGGCAGCTACAAGTGTATCCGAGCAACAGACAAAAGACCACATTCACGGTGCCGGATGGACGCAGGTTTGAGTTTAGGACAGTGCCATTAGGACTGAAAGGAGCAGCACCTGTGATATTTCTGAGCATGATTGTTAAGATACTTGAGAGGATATGTGGAGAATTTAGCAACAGCTTACTTGGACAATATCATTGTGTAGTTAGCCAATTAGAATGAGTATGTCAGAAATTTATGCCAGATACTGGAAAGGCTCGCCACCCACCACTTAACCTGCACACAACAAAAATGTCACATATGGGGTATCCGATTTGGAATTCCTGGGACATATAGTGAGCAAGCAGAGAAACATACCCCACCTCAAGCAACTGAGGAAAATTTTGAAAGCAGAAACCACATACAACACGTCAAAAAATGCAACAGTTTATTGGGTTAGTGAATTGGTTGAGACATTCTCTTCCCAACTTTGCCATGTCTGTAGCACCCCTTATGACCTCACTGTCAGCCTAGAGACCCAATACGTGGAGCCCCTGACCCAACAAGCATTAAACACAGTAAAACTGCATTTACCCAATGCTACACCCTAGCATGCATTGACCTGGGCCGTAGCCTGTTTTTACTAATGGACACTAATGAACTAGGGGTGGGAGCGGTCTTATATAAGATGAACAACGCGGGGGGAAACTGGTAGTAGATTATGTGAGAGCAAAGTTTGGAGAAGCAGAAAGACATTACCACAGCAATGAGCAGGAATGTCACCCATCATCTGGGCACTGAAAAAGTACCGACCACATCTGGAAAAGAAGCCATTCACTCTACACACAGAAAACAAAGCACTTTACATGGTTGCATACCATTCAGGGACACTAAGGAAAGCTAAATTGCTAGGTGCTGTTCTACAGTCATTTGAGTTCACAGTGGAGCACGTGACAGGGCAGGTAAACCACCTACCAAACAAAATGTCCCACGACCAAGACACAGAACAGGTTATCCTAGATGGGGAAGAATGGAAAATAATAACACTCTTTAAAGCAGTCCGGATGGGAGAATACCCACCCGCGGACAAATTGGTTTTGATGAATATGTGGATGAACAGCCACCAAAATCCCTAGTCAAGGTAGAGAACGAGTGTGAGGGGCCCAGAGGACGTCGGTTGAGGCAGATCGAGTTCCAGAGAAACGTGGGCGCGAGGCATATGACACCTGCCAGGTGGTAGATGGAGCAGTATAGAACCAAGAACATGGAGAAAACACCCATTGCTGCATGTATGTGCTAAAGAAGGTCTGCAACACTCTGGTACTATTCTTCCATGACCATTACCTAAGTGGGACACCTAGAGGCCGACCAGACTCGGAGAACAATCAAGAGACACAACCGGCAGCCGGGTATTGCAAGGGATGTAAGAGAGTATGTGAAGGAGTGTACTATCTGTCAACAAAGAAACTGAGATGACGGGATGGGAAGAACAGCAACTGGAGGAGTGAAACATAAGGGGAGAGATGGGAGAGAGTCCTAAGGAAAGAAGGGAGAAAAAGAAAAATGAGGTATCCGCAGCCCATGAACAACAGGATCCGTAACACCAGGAAGTGGACTGAGTCTATGTGAATGTACAACCACCAACATCTGCACCCTGGAACAATTGCACATGTTTTGCACCTCAACAAGTGGTGGCACAAATAAGTAGAACTCTGTACCTTGTCAGAAATATGAAAGGGAGACTAAGATAGCACAACAGAGCTGCATTACGTAGGTGTCACAGAGGGCAAAGGCAAAGAGACAGCAGTGCAGAAAGACCGGGCAGTGGTGATAATGGGCGAAGAAATGACGGAAGTAGGAGCTGACTAAGACTCTGATGGTGAATAACTATTTCGGAGGTTTGTGGAGTCAACCATGATTGGCCTTAACAGCAAGAGAAGACCTGACATCGCATGACCAGAAACCAGGGTGGTGGCAGTGGAAACTCCCTTCTGGGGGTTTCCGGCAAACAAGTAGCACCTAGGGGCCTATTCAAGGAAGGAACACCGGGTGAGGTTGACATTGAGGAGCTGGCAGCAGACAACACAGACATCTGCATACCAGGTCCAGCACAAGCGGTGGGGGCACGATGCCTCCCTAACCGATGCTACTTTTACGTGGTATTGGAGAAGCCCTTACCATGGAGACCGTCAAGACAGTGCCACCACTCCACCGCCGATGTTGACTTGAGGACTACAAGCCATGGAACCGACACTGTCCAGCAGGCCAAACAACATGTGGAAGAGGGAAGTACAACGTACACCCAAGGTGGGTGATCCCAGACAGGGAACTTAAGCTCCATTGAGGGAACACAACACCAGGTAACCAACCAACTCGAGGAAAGGTCGCCACCTCAACACAGATGCTTCTTCCTCACCCAGGTCATCCGATGTTCCAGAGAGGGCACAACTCCCACAAAATCCTAGATTCCGGCAAAACCATCAGGACTGGCCTCTCCAGACAAAGGGAAATGTCGTACCTCCTACCATAATCTCTAGCCCGGTCCTGGTGGCCACCCAGCAGCACCTGGAATACACCTGAAGGACATGTGTTATTATGTGTGCAAGGGCGAGTGAGCAGTGTAAGAGGCTGGCAAACAAAGTGGTCAATGCCAAAATGCTTCAGCAGAAACACAATGTCACCAAGATCTGTGATAACCAGGCGTTCGAGCGCCACATGTCACGTACTCTCAAACCCCTCAAACTATTGACGTCACACACTCTTGGCCACCCAGGTTGAAATATTTAGAAGTGTTTTTGTCTTCACCAATTTTGTTTAAAGTAAGAATTTGTATTTCTGTCTGAAGTGTTTTATGAAAAATAATTAGCATTATGTCATTTTATTCCTCGTAAGGGTTTTTTTCTTCGTTTTTAACAGTCGGATGGACATCTAGGGAAGTCACCTTATGACCACCACGATGCCACTCGAAAAGCAGAGGTGGTGAGGGATGGACATGTGTTCCATGGTAGTCTTCATCTTGGTATGTAATCTAATTTAGTTTCTGGCTGCTTTGTAACTTTATTCAAACCTTTATGCATAAGCCTCACATGTGCCCTCACCACTCGCAGGTTCACTATAGTTATTTGGGCTGAGCCTCTGGGATCCCAGCTGGCCACGCGTTTAGTCATACGGCACCAGCCAACTCCGAGGTTTTCAAATATGTTGACATCCCAGTCTGCGGAGATCACATGGGACTCACTCCTAGTTATTTCAGAGGAGCACACTCGTAGACTGGGAGCATGTCTAATATTTTTTAACTAAGGGTAACGTATTTATTGCTTTTGTGTTTTGAACTGTATTTGTAGTATGTGGCACCTTAGGTCAATAAACCTGGCAATAGGAATCCATGTCTGTGTCTTATATTCAGTAAAAGTGTAGGGTCTAGCTCTGTCATCTATGGATAAGTAGTGTCCCCCTGACAGCACTGTGTCTTGCAGGAGTGTGACTGAAAGTAGCATAGTTTGTTGCTTGTGCCCACCAGCCACACTGGCCAAACGCTCCACATTACTCCAAGAGCTCATGTTCATACTTGTGTTAGTTGACAGGTGCTAATTGGTACCCCAGGTTTTAAATACTTCCACCTTATTCATGTGGTAGATACATGATCAGAACCAACCATCCCAAATGGTGACATACTATTAAGAAATGACTGCCTCAATAATTTTCTGTTCACAAAAGTAGACAAAATGGCTGATACCTTACATGTATGGGGCCAAATAACAGACAGATAATTTGTCTACGTTGAAATTAACTAGCAACCTGCAACATTGGCACACACATAATTTGTGCAGTTGCTATACTAGTTTGAAAAATGTGGTCCAGCAGTGAGGTATGTGAGTTTGTAGTGACTCTATTAGCCAGATAGAATGGAAACAGAGCAGCAAGCCATTAGTTTCCAGTGAATTAAAAATTAATGTACAAAGGACTCATCTCAATATAATTTATGCTACAGAAAAGTTGTTCCTGGCCTTACCGTGAAAAGTTCATGTGAAAATTGCACCCTCATTTCTCCTATTTCTGGTTTTGTTTCTTACTTATACCTCCTAGTTTCATGTTTCATCATGACACAATATGAATGTAGATAGAGAGACAACATAATTGATGTGGGTTCTCCCAATATGCTACCATCATCTGGGGTGGCTTTGACTCATTTTTAGCTCATTTTGTCTTATAAAACAGACTAACAGCAATAAGCTATTATTTTTCAATATTTTATTGAATAGAAGAGAATCCAACAAACAATTTTCTAACCTTCAAAACTTATTTACCAAACATTGTGGGACAATCTCACCTTGACAAGGGGTGACTTTGTCTCAAGGTATGATATAGCTTGAATAATCGTTTAGAAAGACCAGTAAGACAATGCAACCCCATTGTTATTTTGCAAAAAACCACTCTACTAGGTAAATACGTAGCTCTGAAGCCCATAATTTTATTCTTCAAGCTAGCTAATCTACTTAGTGGAATCCACGAACGCGAGTTTGTTTCTTTATACCATACGGGAGATAGCGCTAACTGAATGTTTTTCCAAGTGGTGGGACAAAGAAGTCACTTCATGGTAGACACAGCCACCCCGGTTGACGGTACAGCTAATATTTACCAACTTCTTTGTCTGCTGCATTAAGAAGGGTCATCATAAATGTGTGCTTCTTTCTAATTTACAAACATATAAAAATGTTCTGAATTTTAAAGAAATGTAGAAGAAGGGTATGTAGATGGTTTTTTACACATTAGACTTCATTTCTTAGGAAGGGGAAGGGGAATGTTGAGCCATGTTGTCATCAGCAACAGCTCTCAGCATTGTATCTATTCTCTCTTGTAACTGCTTTTCGCATGCACTGGTTGCTCAACATGTATTTCAGGTCAGCGCTAATAGATGACTTTACCAGGCATATTCGTGCACTGAACCATGGGTACTATTAATCCTATAACCACCTTTTTAAATACATATTGTCATGTAAGTAACAATCACAGCGTGTATATTCCACCACACACTGAAGTTAATATGTAAGACTAAAATAAAATATATTTATCGACTCTTATTCCAAATGAGATGGCTTTCAAAAGCGCTCACTTTACCGTAAATAGCCTACAACTGATTTTACATAAACAATGCAGAGAAATGTATTTATTAACACAGCTTCGCCAGTTTAAATGTTTTGATTATTACTTATTCGACAAATTCAAATTTGATAAATTACTGTATTTATACATATGATGCTTGCAGATATTCTGTAACTATATACAGGATCTAAATTAGACAAACTCCAGCTGCAGGTTAATCATAAAAATAGAAGTGATGGGTACAAATCTTTGAAGTTGGACCTGAAACACTACTTTATTACAATTATTGGAGAAAAATTTTAAGATGGCACATTGAGTGTCTGAAAAATGTATAATGGAACAAAGATCTGTAAACACAACACCTGTCTGTTGCTGTCATCAAATTATTTCCTGGAAATAATAATGGTTACTACCCTTACTTTAATTTAATCTCCATGATGCTGTACCATACTTGGGATTTAAAAGATGGATTATTAAATTGCACGTCACAATTAACTTTACACATTATCCAGACACTCAGTGTTCCAGTTCCAGTAGTTGTAATAAGCTACTGCTTCAAGTTCAACTTCAAAGAAATGAACCGCCCTTAGAAATAATTTCTGACCATAGGTCATATATTATGTTTTCACCTTCTTTTTCCATGATTAACCTACAGCTAGTGTTTGTTGGTATAATTTAGAAACATCCTGTATTTAGTTGAATATATCAGTGCTATTCCATGAAATGGAAAAAAAATGGTGGAGTGACAATGACATGAACACACAATTTTGCCTGCATACAATTTCTGATATTTTAAAAAAATATATAGAAAGTAATATTTATAAGAATGGATGTTAACATCCAGGTGACCACAAGCCAGCTATGGATAGAGGATCCTATGGTTATAGTAATATGGCAGTATAGGAGGGGAAACAAGAAGGGGGAAGAAAATATCTTGAGGGAAAGGTTTGAACAGTGGGCCAATGTAGCAAGTACACTCGTAGATGGCTTGTGGAATGAATTGAGAGGAATCGTAAAGAGAACGTTGGAGAAATTTGTCCTACATAAAAAATAATAAATACTGGGGTTGATGTACCATACTATGGAAAGATGATAAAAAGGATGAAGAGAAAGTGTAGACAAATGTGCCCATGGTGGAAGAACACAGCATCCGATAGTACCAGATGGAAAGGGAACTAGAAAGGTTGATAAAGCAGGCAAAGAATGAATATCTAGGCAACATGTTATAAGAAGGGAAAGGAAAGGAATGGAGGAAGTTGTATGGATATATTAGTAAGGTTAAAGAAGGGGAGGGAGGTAAAAGTGATGAATAGTAAGGAGAGTTTGAGTGCAACAAATGACAAGGAAAAAGTTGAGTTGCTGCAGTACTTGTCAGTGTTTGAGAAACAAGATGATTGGCACAAAGAGAAGGTGAGGTGAGGTAAAAAGTAGGATAAACTGAAAGTTCAAGATAAGGGATAAGGATATAGCTAAGGTTATAGGGGGATTGAAGAATAGCAAGGCAGTGGGTCCAGCTGGTAGAAGGAATCTAGCCCTAAAGTTTAGTGGGAGAGAGCTGTGTAGATATCTTGAAGTGTTGTTTAAAAGATCTTTAGAGGAAGGCAAGTTTCCACAGGGCTGAAAGGAAACATTGGTGGATCCGGTATACAAGCAAGGGGAGGAAAGGAAAAACCCTGGCAGATACAAGCAAGGGGAGGAAAGGAAAAACCCTGGCAGATACAGGCCTGTGAGACTCCTCAATGAGTAGAAGAAAGGTGATGGAGAGGCTTGTAAAACAGTATGAGGTAGAATGTTATGAATAAAAGAAATGGCTGCAGGAGTATCAATGTGGTATTAGGGCAAGTAATTACTTATGAGATTCAACTGACTCAACTGCTGGAGGATTTTTTACAGGAAATAGATGAGGAGAAGCAGGTGGATGCCTGCTTCATAGACTTTGATAAGGTGCTGTACGGGATTTCTATGAAAAAAGTGGATAAGCTATTGGATGATAAGTGGGTATTGGATTGGATAGGGGACTTCCTGAGGGGTAGAAAACAGAGGGTGAAAGTGGGGGAGTCCTTGTTGGAGGAAGGTGGGGTTACATCAGGTGTTCCGCAGGGTAGTGTGCTGTGCCTCTTGTTGTTCACCATTATGGTTAATGACCTGGGGATAATGGTGGGTGGCAGAGTGAGGCTGTTTGTGGAAGACTGTGCTGTATGAAGAGGTGGGCGGGGAGAATAATTTGCAGGACGACATAAGATTGTAAGATTCACCAGGAAGAAGGGGAGGTATAAAGGCATTTATAAATGGTAAGGGCAGTAGATAGAAGAAGCTTCAGAGTATAAGTATATCTGGGTGGTGATTCTGAGTGATCTTAAGTGAAAAAAGCAAGTACAGAAAGTGGTATCAAAGGGAAGAAGGGCTTTGGGAATGCTGGAAGGGTTTTGGATAGGTTAGTGGGCTGATGAAAGAGAAGGCTTTTATAATGTTATGTTTAGACTGATGATAGAATATGCAGCAGCAGTCTGGCACCCATATGTGGAAGTAGAGTTATGATTGCTGGAGAAGATGCAAAGAAGGGCAGCAAGGTGGGTTAAAGAGTAAATGGGGAAGACAGAGGCGAGAAGTTGAGGGTGGTGAATAGAGTGGGAATATAGTCNTTCAGCTGTACAGGGGGAGAAGTACAAACAGTAGAAAGTTGCAGAGATTATGGAGGTGGACAGAAAGGGGAAGGCAGTCCATACTGGTGAGAACTGTCAGGGAATGGAATGCATTGCGGTATGAGTTGTGATGGTGAAGGGGGTTGAGTGATTTAGGAAGGGACATGAGAGAGAAAAGGTATGAGGGAAGGAAGCACTTGCAGCTCAATTGCAAGTTTGAAATAATTTATATTGTTGTAGTTGTTTTTATTATTATTATGATTATAACATTTGTTTCATGATGAAAGCACATTGCTAGAATGACTGTCAAGAACTAATTAAATTGTCTCCAGACACATAACACATTTCTGGATATATTGAATATTTAAGCCAGTTTCACAACAATAGCTGAAGTGAAATGCCATAGTATAAATCATCTCTTAATAAACCTTTTGAATCAAATATAGGCAAATATATTAAATTTTTGCAATGTTTACAACATAAGTTGTTATGTTTAAGAAATTAGACTTCTTTACTGTATTTATATTTATCATGGCAATTTTTAATAAGTATTAATACGCTTAGGCAGGATTTACAACCACCTGTCACGTCTGTCCGTCATCCATCTGTCACTCACACGACCAGTGGCCAATCAGAGCGACTATTAATTAATTTTATCCCTCCATCCTTAAAAACCTTGGCAAGTTTTAACTTTTGGCGTATGTACGGATGAAATTACTACCTTCTAAACTTGCATATTTTGTTACCAGTATATCCAGAGTTCTTTAGAAGGCTGTGTAGTGTGTGTAGTCTTTTGTATTGGCGGTCTTTTGTTTTCATTTGTTTGTTTATGTAGCTGTAAAATAAAATTACATTGCATTTTTCCTGGATATTCATTGATAATTACATTTGGAAACACGAGTTCCTTCTGCGCAGTAGCAAAAGTAATAAAATCATGCTTTATATGCTGTTTTTTAAATTTTTTTAACATCAATTATTTCCGTTATGTACGTGTATACACGTATCGGGTACCTATTTACAAATACAATACCACAAAAAATTTTCACATTTTATGAAGAATTTTTTTTCTATTTGTGAACAGTTTCGTTTGAATTAGTTTGCAGCAATGAACTGATGATGGATATACAAAGTCTGTTTGTAAATCACTCAGTTGGGAGACGGAGGTACGTATGACCGACGGATGACAGACGTGACTGGCTATTGTAAATACTACCTTACTGAAATATTAGATGCCATAATTAATGATTAACCCCAAATCTAATACTTAATTGAATTGTATATATGCTCTAAGTTTACAATCAATTCGTAGGCAGTAGTACATTTGCATTTATAATTTATAACTAAATTGCGAGCTCTACCAAATCCCTCCAAATTTTGACAATATAATTAATAAAAATTTGTTGAAAACTCTTCCACGCACATAATTTTTTACTTTTTTACACCATACAAATGCACAACAGTTATTATTTGAATGTTTTTTATAAGAAAAAAACCTGGCTAGTAAAATTTGGATGCCTCTAAAAACATTATGTAATTTAACTAGGATAAAGCAAAATGAAAGGTAAGCATATATAAAGTTATCAAATTATATACTCAAATTTAATTTAAATATAAATTTTCCCCCCAGATTCCCTAGGTTACTGAAATCCTACAAATAAATAATTGCTAATACTTGCCTTATTGCAATAAATGACCGAACAAATGTGCACAAAACTATAATTATGAGTGGTAAATATTTAAATTAATTTTCAAGTATGATATCAAGCACTGTAGAGGAGTTATTTATTCAAAACAAGTGATTTATATGGTTCTATGCTACTAATAAGGATTTCAATACTAACAGTTTCTATTTGTAGTTTGGGCTATCGCCCTGTGGCAAGCACTTGCTTTCCTCATCCCTTTCCACTGTCCAGTCCCTTCCTAAACTGCACAACTCCTTTCACCTTCACCAACTCCTCCCACAACACATTCCACTCCCTCACCATTATCAACAGCACGGACTACCTTCCCCTTACCACCCAGCTCCATAACCTACAAAATTTTATACGGTTTGTACCTCTCTCCCTGTACAGCCCCTTGGCTATAGTCTATTTGCAGTAACTTCACACTATTTGAATCAAAACTTTGAAAAGTGACCCAATGTATGACGGGTGTGGTTTTTCCTAATTATGTTATGTATCACAAGCATTTTGTATTTGTATTAACATAAAATAACAGAAAAGTACCTTATTTTAGGTTAAATTGAGGCAGACAGGAAATACCATCGGCTGCATGAGATCCGTCAATGTGCGCCACTCTCGTTGAAATGTGACAATGTCTGCCTCATCGCTGGCAACGAACCGTGGACAACCTCAGAGACTACTTTGAAGGATGTTAAACAGCTCGTACATGTACAATATGTACCCGTTCACATGAGTGTATATAGTTTGTACGAGAATATATCAATTAAACAGTGATTTCAAGCAGCCATGTTTGTCTTTGTTCCTTGCTGAACATTACTGCATCCATACCCCATGTGGTGTCACCTTTAAAACGTACATGTCGTACACTTTCAACTATACATAGTACATTTCCTGTGTTGGGTCATTTTCGGGAGATAAACATGACTTCTGAATCAGCCCTCATATATGGGTATTTCTCAAGAGCCTGGCCAAAAACCTGTCTCTATCAATTTATTCAAACAACGTAACCTTTCAGTGTAAATGCACTACTCGTCAGCTTTCCTTAAAGTATTGAGGCAATAATATATACAATTACTTTTTACATTTATTAATTTTACTTGAAAGTCGGTAATAATCACGTTGGACAATGGTCACTGCCACTGGATGCCTAGTATTGAGCTCAGTTTTGAGTGAGTTTTACAGTGAATAATTTGAGTGTAAATAATAATTTCAATAGCATGCTTCCTGCGACTGTTTCTACGGCGAGACAAAGTGGTGTCTCCAAGTTCTCATAATTTCAGTAACACTGTGCATTTGGTTCTGCAGTGTGGCAACAGATCGTGCTGAGGTCATTCCATTTACATTTTTAGAAGGAGCAGTGATTGCACCAGAATGTGTGACAGGAAGTTATACTCTCTTGTTTGTGTTTCAGTGGTTAGCGTTTGTAGCTTTATTGTTTCTCATTCTGGTAATGCGAACATTAACAAAATAAACATGCATTAATGTTGATTGATACACATTTTACGTTTCTTTAGATAAAAGGTTTCAGCTGACGTGCACAAAGTTCCTTGAATATTTTCTTATAAATTGCAGTAACATCGAAGGCATGCATTTTCTCATTATGGTAATGATAATGCTATAAAATTACCAAAATGAGAATGCAATTATATAAATGTAAATAATATGGTGATACTGTAGGTTAACAACTACTGCCTTTGCTCACAGCAGGTAATTTGCAAATAGTTGTTAGTCCAAGTTTGTAAACATTAAATGTGTATTGTTGGATTAAGTTTTGATAAATTGGTGCAAGCATATGGTGCAAGCCTACCTGTCTGTAATTTAAAATATTACCATAATGAGGTAAAGATAGGATTTTGTCACACAGTTATGGGCAGAAAAACTCTCAATGGGACTGCCAAGATTTAAGTATTATATTTATTTATTTAATATTAAGCTCCACAGACCAAAGTGAGCTTAATTACTTTAAGGCTCAAAATCTCCAAGATTTAAGTAGGTTCCAAGCCACGCAACTCTAATTCTGCTATAATAAATTAATACGAGCCATGCCAGAGTTTGGGTTTGAAATGTGGCCAGTCTAGTCCTCTTACCATATATGAAAGATGCCAGTGATTGCGGCCACCAAGATACCCATAATATTTTGACAAGTACCAACTTCTCACACCTGAGATAAGGCTAATAATAGAAGGGCCTGTTTTTAGTAGTTGTAATTGTGTAATACCATTTTGAATTCAGGCAATAGAAATTTTCACTATAAACTTAACTTCAATTTTTTTTTTTATTTAACTTAATTTTAAAACAGCAAGACAATTTAATTGCCAGTTTTGTGATCAAATAACCTTGTATTAATTTAATTGAAACCGAATTCACATAAAACTATGTTATGGAACTTGTTCTATGTGTTATTTTTACGTGATTTTTTTAATACATTTTTTATGACATTCATATGCTATCTGGGGCAACTACTCCAAATTTGAAGCAACCTGTTACAACACCATATCTACAAAGGTAAATGTTTCAATCTACACATGCCATATATAAAATACAATGGCATTCCACTATTTATAATTTGAGGTGGCTAAAATTGTGATGTACTTGCAAACTTCTCAAATATTTTGTTTTTTATATGATTCCAAATCATAGACAGTTTTCAATCTGATTGTTAATGCAGTTTTTGAGATATGTGACTTATTATGAAAAGCATGCGACGACCAATATTTATATTTTTTATGGTTTATTTAATGGCCAACTTATTTAAATCTCCAACACCCCTATATCAATAGCTCCTTGGTCAACAATGTTTATGGATATTTTATGACCTAAATTAAAACCGTATTTGGATAAACAAACCAAACTTTTGTCATTATCTTATAAATGTTTTATGCAACAAACTGATTACTTGGGTTATCGCCTGGTAGCAAGCGCTTCATTCCCTCATCCCATTTCACTCTCAAGTCCCTTCCTAAATCGTCCAAACCCCTTCAACATCACCAACTACTCCCACAATACATTCCACTCCCTCACTGTTCTAACCAGCATGGACTGCCTTTGCCTTAACCTTTCCTTCCGCCTCCATAAACTCAAACTTTCTACAGTTTGTAGCTCTCCCCCTGTATAGCTAAATGTCCACTTAACTTCCCCCATCATCCCACACCATTCAACATCCTGTATATCCTGACCAGCCTCCACTTTTAGCCTGTCTCTTAGGGAGCACTACTCCAACTCCATCAAGGATGGCCTAAAATTCCTTTCAGCTTCACCTTCTCGTCTCTGCCTCCCCCAATTATCCTTAATCCACTTTGCTGCCCTTCTTTGCATCTTCTCACGCTCCTTTACCTCCTCTTCCACTTATGCTTCCCAGACTGCAGCTGCATATTCTACTATTGGCATAATCATAGCTGTATAAGCCTTCTCTTTCATCTCCCTACTAACCCCCATCAAAACTCTTCCCAGGACTTGCTTCTCCCATCTAAGATTACACTGAATCACCACCCCTACGTACTTATGCTCTGAAGCTTCTACCTCCAGCCCTTGCCATTTATAAGTGCCTCCATACCTCACCTTCTTCTTGGTGAATCTAATGAACTTTATTTTTTGTACATTAGTCTTCATTCTGTTCCTTTCTGTCCCCCTCCTTATTTGTTCTGTCATCCTGCAATTTATTATCCCCAACCACCTCTGCAAACAACACACATTCATCCACAAACAGCTTCACATTGCACCCACCATTATCCCCAGGTCATTATAGTGAACAACAAGGGGCACAGCACAGTATCATGTGGAACACATGATGTAACCCCATCTTCCTCCGACAAGGACTCCCCCACTTTCACCATGTTTTCTCCCCCTCAAGAAGTCCCCTATCCAATTCACTACCCACTTATCATTCAGTAGCTCACTGGCATTTTGCATCAAAATCCAGTTGTGCACCTTATCAAAGGTCATCTCAAAATCTGTGAAGCCGGCATCCATATGCTTCCCCTCATCTACTGCCTGTACTGATTCCTCTTGCAGTACAGCAAGTTGCCTCTCATATGAGTAACCTACCCTAATACCATGTTGGTACTCCTGCACCCAGTACTTTTCATTCATAACCACATACACAGTCAAATCACATTATTATGACCACCTGCTAGTATCCAGTGTAACTGCCCTTCGCAGCACAGACAGCAGCAAGACGAGCTGGCAGTGACTCAGTCAGATGCTGATAGGTCTCCACGGGTATCTGAAACCATGCTGTCTGAAGTGCATCCCACAACTGTTGAAAGGTGTTGGCGGAGGAGACAGACGGCGAACACTAAGATTGAGGTGTGGTCCCACAGATATTCAATTTGATTGAGATCGGGGCTGTTTGGGGGCCAGGGAAGAATTGTGAAGTCTTGATTGTGCTCTTCCAGCCACGTGCAAACACTCACCCCACCCTTTGTCTACTCCGGAGTCCCATTCACAGAAGGGTTCGCTGAACTGTTGCAGTAGACAAATGTCTGGATGCCCCCTGGTTCATTTGGACGGTGAGCTGTTCCACTGCAGCCTGTTGGTTGGCCTTCACGCACTGCCGTAGTCGACGTTCACCTCGGACATCAATGGCGCTTGGAGTTCTGCAGTTTCCACAATGATTATTCCCAATGGTGCAATTCATCCACACACGATACACCTTTACAACGTGAACAGCTCACAAACGTCGCTGTTTCTAAAATGCTGCTCCCCTTGGCTCCAAATCTGATGATCATCCCTTTCTGCAACTCGGTTAAATTGCTTCCCTTACCCATGACAGCAGGAAGCGCAATGTGTACAGCCCGCTTGTCTGTCACATTATATACTCGCTTTACCAGCTCACATCACAGGCCATATGTCATGGGCTACATGCTGCAGATGGCACTTCTAACAAGTGGTCATAATGATGTGATTCGACTGTGTACTGTACTACTGTGACTAAATTTTCTCGTCACATTGTTTATAATGTCTGTCTCCAAAATTCAGATTTCACAATGTTTTAGGGCATAATATGTTTGGTTTACATTTTTGTAATGAGTTTTTTGCATTCACAGCCAGTGTCTGGGCCTGCGAGTGGCAAAATTATATCTGGTTCCAGTGCTACCGAATGAAGATTTGTTACCAGATGCAAGTTGCCTGGAAGCGCTTCTACGATGCCAAATACTGCAGTTTTGCAGGTTGCTGCTTGAACCAGCTTTGGCATTTTGTCTTGTGCACCATGAAATGTCATTGTAAATTTGCACCTGATTGGTAGTTGGTTATGCCATCTTTGTAAATGCTTGTGATTTGTTAATGATGACCGAATATGATTAATATTATGTAGATTGTTCTCGAAGCTCCTTGACAGGTAGCTATGGCGCAAATTTCGTGGGGAGGGGATTCAGATGGTATACATGTGGCAGGGCGAGCTCAGGTAGACACATGGCCAGCGGTGGGAACACTCGGTCAGCAGCGGATGAAGAGACTTGGCACACTATGCTTCGCTGTATATGATGTGACACCAGGCGTGATACACTACCAAAGTTAAGGCATGTGTTGTGCCTCTACCTTTTTCTGAGAGAAGTTGGGACTTAAACTTTTTAAGAGAAATGTGCAAACTAACTTTTTTTTTTTGCAAAGAGTTTTGACTTAGTTGTGCAACGGGGCCTTGGGTAAAGACGGGACTATAGAGTTATTGTAGGAAGGGACATGCGGGCACATTCTGAGATGATACCTTGTGGGAGAGAAGTAATGTCAGGGTGAACCAGGGATAACAAGGAAGCTGCAAACAATAGTCTGAACTGGATGATTGATGTTTGGCCTTGGGGATGTGTAAGAGCAAGTGATCAGACGAGCACTATCAGCATCGCAAGGTGTATTGGTGGGGAGAATATCCCCAGCTCTGCCCTGATCTGTGAATATGGTTCTGTGGTGAAGCACTATCAACTCCACAAGGGATCAGGTGAGGAGAGTATCCTCGGCTTCCGGACTCTCAAGTGAATGGGTGATATTTATATCAGTGAGCACTACCTACACCCTAAGGTGTTAGTTGAGGGGAGTACCCTCGGCTCCAGGGTAGATGCTGTGAACGAGATGTGTATCTGTGTGTGTGTGTGTGTGTGTGTGTGTGTGTGTGTGTGTGTGTGAGAGATGGGTGATAGATGAAGGCTAGGAACTTTAAATTCATTGTCTCGCGGGGGAGCCACTCCTCCAGAATCTATTTAAATTACAATAGTAAATAATATGTGCAAATCTTTTGTAATGTTATTTTTTGTTCATTTTCAGTTAGATAAATTTTACAAATGTTATTAAATGATAAATATTATTAATCATTTTTGTAAACTAAATATAGTGACTTTTTGAAAGAAAAAAAAATATTGCCACAACAGGGTGGCTAGCAGTAAGTATCCTTATAACAAATTCCCTGACTTTTCCAGGTATCCTGTAACTTCTTCCTAATCAACTTGCGCAGCAAATATTACAAATGTTAAGTGTTAAAATATAATTATTGTGCGGAAATACGAGTATGTGCGAAGTTTACACAAATTGAATAGAAAATGTGTGCTATAGTGACTTATCAGCAATAAATCACCAAGGAGCTATACATATATGCTGCTTACATGGGTGAGTAATGTAATTTATACTCTAGTTTTTGCATGGAAAGTAAGTGTAGTTAATTGTACTGTGTAGTATTGCATGTGTTTGTGGGAATTGAATGGCTTACATATTGCTGCCGCCAGCCATGTAAATTGCAGAAGACCTAACAAAATTAAACCTAACTTCACAATAAGTGAATCACAGGAAGTGGATGAACCAATGCAAGTTTAATTATTACACTTTTCCTAACACACTTACTCATGTTGGCACACTCTCCCCCTGTAATTACATATTATGACATTAGGTTGAGTTAGGTTAGATCTTCTTGCATTTAACGTGGTTAAGAAACCCAAATGAAACGGAATTTACATAAGTTTTACATGTTTTACCACACAATTTCCCTCATCTTCGTAGACCTCCCCACTATAGCATTTTGTAGTATGTAATGCAAATAACATGATGCCCCTAGTAAATTTGTATTCTGTGTGATAAGTAATGTTGATATATACCACTTTCCGGAAAAGCCTCTACTCTGGATAATTCCCCAAAATTTATTTTTTCTTGAGTGTTTTATTTTATGTTTTTGGAAATTTCAAAAAAGACATAACACTGTCATCATTATCCAATTCTGACAATGACGCGCCACATACTTCACCAACCTCTTCAGCAGCTAAAACATCAACAGTATCTCAAACGACTTCAGCTAAGAGGCTGCCAATTTGTGACAGTTCTTCTGGAAAAAACAGTGAAGAAGATGTTGAAACAGTTGCTGGTTACTGAAAGAGAAAATTAATTTGGAAAAAAGAGAACCTTCAGGCCAACAAACATAAGTTTGACATGGTAAATTACGGACTGAAGAGTTTTGTAACCAAAAAGAGTTTTTTTCTTTCTTTCTTTCTTTCTTTCTTCCTCCACTACAAGCATTGTAAATATCCTTTGTGAAGAGAAGAACAGGTAATTTTCACAAACAGCGTCTACCGGTGCGGTTCCTTAGAGGACCCAAAAAGAATGGACCAATGTGACTGTTGCTGATGTGTACATTTTTGTGGCTTCTGTGTTCTTCACGTGCATGATAAAAAACTGAGCATGTCAGAATATTGGTCGCAAAACCATGTTCGGCACACATTAATTTTTGAAAAATTGATGTCACGAGACAGATTTCAAAATACACGATTTCTTGACTTTTCCAACAATGAAGAGTCTCAAAAAGAGATTTGTTCAAAGTACAGTCAATCATCAACCACTTCAGACAACAATATAAAAATGGTTTCTATGCATATGAAAAAATTCATGAATCAATGAATTGCTTCATTTGTTCAAGGGAAGGCTACAAATAAAACAGTCCATCCCTGCTAAGAGAAGGCGTTTTGGCATAAAAGTTTTTGTGAACTGTGACGTCCTGACAAATTACATATTAGACATAATTGTTTACTGTGAGTCACCTACACACAGTGAAACACAAACTTGGTGTTTCTGGAGACACTGTAGCAACTTTGATTGAACTATATTTGCAAATGGACATATGCTGTATTGCGATGACTGGTATACAAGCTGTTACATTGTTGTGTTGGCTATACGATCAGGTGAATAATGCATGTGGTACTGTGCAACATACAAGTAAAGGTATGCCAGAAATGGAAGAGAAATTGGAAAGAGGGCAGTTTACTTTTTAATTCGTACAGGAACTAATGCACTGAAATGGAGTGACAAAAAAGATGTTTGAATGCTTTCTACTTTTCACCTAGCAGCGGTGGCCAAGACATCTAAAGTATACTACAAAACTGGTGTAAAAATTTTTTGAAAACCTCAGTTGTGCTTAATTATAATAAATCCATGGGTTCTTTTGACAGGAGTGACATGATAATAAAGTGAGTTGAAACCATAAGGAAATCTATAAAGTGGTACTTGAAACTTTTTTTCCACATCTTTGACGCGACTCTTTCAATTCATATTGCATGTAAAACAAAAGAAGTTAATCATGCCAAATATCAAATGGGCATCATTGAAGAAATCCTGGAGGCATTCAAAGTAGAAAAAAGAAGATCCGGGGGAGGAAGATCAGATTATCCACCACGACTAACTGCCATCAAATAATGTCCCGGGGATCCAATTCAGATATACTGAGTTACTGCTCAGGTGCAAGGTTGCCATGCCCCCTATAATACTAATGCTGCCACCTTAGTTCATGTTCTTTTCTTTCAAAAATTCTGGATCAACAATGCAGTGTATTACTGATGGCTTACATCCAGTTGATGATGCAGTGACACTTGTATCGACACGGATGAGAACTATGGATCTATGAGATGCAAAAACGTGCTAGGCTGTTTTCCATCGCTTCCACAATGTGCAATAAAGTTGTTCCATATCTCAGCCAGGCATGTCAGCATACATTCTACAACATACTAATTTTGCCCGATCTTAATAATAAATTTTGTGTGATCTGGGAGACAAATGCTTCATGTGCTGTTGTCACACTGGCACAAACTGTTAGCAGGAACATAATTTTTAGGTTAGCAAATGAAATATTTACAATGACAAACTGAATTGTAGCTCAATATCCATGAGAGTCAAGAGAACAAATTTAGCTTTAGGTGATAGTTGAAGAGGGTAAAATGAACATTATAGCAGGAATATAGTTGATATATTAATGCAGTATTTTTAAGTACAAGAATATGACTCATCATATAAATTTACAAAGAACATGCCTCATTTCATCTGCCAGTTTCTTTGTTTTTGTTTTGGTATTTCAACTTTACCTACGTGCTCAATTGAGAAACTATTTGTTTTAAAACATGCCGAGGAATATTAAATTAGTACATTTTTCTTAACAATGCTAATAAGGTGCACTTTTATTGTTGCATTATTTGTAAAAGTTATAAAAAGTATACAAGTATTAGGTTAATTACCTGGTTTCTAGAAGCAAAAAAGAAACACTTTTTTATGCCCTGCTTAATTCAAGTTCCATGAAAATCCACCCAGACAAAAAGTTTCCACAATGTATAACAGCACAACATTTCTAACAGAATGCTTTTATTACTCAAAATAAATTATTTTTCCTTATAGTAACTGAATATATTGCAATTCGTAGTAAGTACACTAAATTTTGATAATGTGACTAATGTTCACAGTACATGAAAAGTAAATGCTCTTGTCTGCAAAGTATTGCATCAGTTTATGAGCTGTTGTGGGATTTATGTTATGTTGTTTATATTGATGATGACTATGAAAGAAAATAGTACTCAAAACTAAAATTTGTAACTCAAAACTTTAATTATACTTGCAACATTAATGGTTTAAATTAAAAATTTTCAGCTTTAAGCAAATTGGCTTTAAAAACCAGTTTAGTCATTATGATGGAGCATGCGGACACTTCCGATCAGTGAAACATTTCCATCTCTGTGAACACTGTTATCCACATTTATACGAATACCTTGCTGGTGTTATACGAATATTTTTTCAGTAGTTAATTATTTTTATATTTGCTTTCATTAAGAATATAGGCTATTCACTGTAAAGTGAGCACTTTTGAAAGTCCTCTCATTTGGAATAATAATATTCAATATGTATATATTTTACTTTAGCCTTAGACATTAACTTCTGAGTGTGGTGGAATATACACACTATGTTTATTACTTACATGGCAATATTTACTTAAAAAAAGGTGGTTAAAGGATAAAAAATGGCTGAAAGGAAAAAAGTAACTAGGACCTCAAAAGTGCTCACTTACTGTGAACAGCCTATAGTTGGCTGTAGGGGTGCCTTTTTAGTGTTTTCTCTTATGTTGTGAAATGTAATATTATCGGTACATGTGTGGCTTGGTCCGCCATTTTTCGTACTGGTGTGAAGAGCCACAATTTATTTATGTTCTAAAGTTCAAGTTTGTATGTTTCGCAAAATCTGTGAAGTTTCGTATTTACTGAATGATTTTGCAAATAAATAATTTTGTATCAGTGGCAAACAAACATGTCCATGGATTGCTATTGAACATGTGTTCAGGAGTTGTGAACAGGAATTACAAACAATAAGTCAGTGTGTTTTGTAAATATGTATTTTGATACAGTTATAGAATGTTTGAAACGTATATGCCATAAAAAAAACCACCAGTTCATCTCTTTGTTTTATAGTGTAAAATTAACATGTTTTCTATTTATACGGAAAAGCAAAAGAGTGTGAGGTTAATCTCACTTAAAATATTTCTGTACAAAGTGTGCTTATTACTCACATCGGTAGCAACAGCAACATATTTATCATGGTTTACTCTTTTAGTGAGATTAAAACTTTCCAAATTATAAAAATTTGAATGTTACTTCCATACAAGCCAAATTTTTTACTGCTCCATCAAAACAATATATAATTCAAAATGATACAGTCATTAAATAGCTGCAAAGCAACATAGCCTCACGAAAGACAAACAAATACCACCCCAACCCCTTCCATATTCAATAAAATAAACAGAGCCCAAGCAGTATAACTTGGACATAATAAAACTAAAACATTTTGGAATGGTTATCTCTTTTGAACAAAGCATTTGTTTAGATGTTTTCTTCATTGACAGAACAGATACAAAAGGATACATTCTGGACGCACTACTTTTCTAGAACTATCAAAATTTAGTGTACTTTGTCATACGACATCGACCCTCGGCAGGCGTTAAGCCCATCATGGGTTGCAGGCGCATAAGCAGGGCCGCATGATGTGCGTGTTAAGTGCATCAAAAGTGTGCTGCGGCCAAAGCTACCAGCAAAAGTGTTCATGTTAGACACAAGGTATTTTATGTAATTGGTTTACAGTGCACTTCTCTGTGAATTAGTACATAAGGTTCGATGTATCTGTTGTCGCATACTCCTGTGCACATTCTTATGTGCAGCTATGGCTGACGCCACCAGCAAAGGGTTCTTGTTAGTATGTATGATCTTTGTGTGTTTGTTTTGTTGTGCACTCCTGTGCATGTTCTGTAAATTAGTAAGTAAGTTTCTAATGTATTAATTTTGCAGTGCACTCCTGTGCACATTTTTGTGATTATGGTTGCCGCCCCTTATGCTCATATTCATGCACATGGTCCGACGAGGCTGGTGCGAGCTAGTGTCCCCGCTTCCGACTGCAATTTTGCAGTCTCTCGGAGCTTAAGCCGGACAAATGTGTGGTGTGTGGCGTGCAGGGGTCTAAACGTTGCATGCACTGATATGTAACTCTGTCTTTTAATTATTTCCTAAGACCTTTTTTCATTTTACCCCTGCAGCCAGCCTGTCCCTTCCGTTGATTCGAAGGGCCCTTAATTAATTATTTTTGCCTATGGGCTTTTCACTTATAACATAACTTGGTGTATCTTCATGCTGGTTCAAGCAAGGCCTCATGCAAGTGTTTTCTTCTGCATAGTTAAAATAATATAATGGTCATTTCCTTTTGAGTTCATGTAGCCCTTCACGCATTTTAATGTTGTTTTATTATGTAATAAATCCATGATGGCTTTGGATCTAACATGCAATTGGTCTCACTCATTCTCTAAGTATTAGTAGTAATTCCTCTCTGTACTTGCGTTTGGCTTGCTCCTTGGCCAACAAAGGAGAAGAAGCGGTAAGTGCCTGTGTTAGCGATCCGCCTCATGGCTGTGTCGCGACCCTACAGGTGTTCACTGAAATTCCATTTTTGAATTTCCTGACTTCCCTGTTTTCCAGGCAGAATCGTACCATTTTCCCTGACCTATTTTCAGGGCTGAAACCTTCAAATACCATATGCTATTGTTAAGTTGAATTAAATTACACTGCAACAGACCAAGCAAGCAGTGTCAACACTTAAATAAACCCATCAATATTTCTCAAAGTACACGCTATTGACTTTACACAACTGCCCATTAAAAACACTTAAATATGTAATTCTGTGCATATAGGCAGTATGTCACTTGAAGATTTATTGTTTTTGTTGTCAGTTCACAAACTTAAAAATTGAAATTTAAAAATTCATATGCACACAATTACATTATCCTGTATTCACACAACTACTGTAATAACTTATGTAGAAAAGTATTTATTTACATTTTCCTGACCCAAGTTAAAATTCCCTGACATTTCCTTGTGGGTGGACACCCTGCCCTAGTAAGAGTCTGTGATCACCACGTGGCCGTGCACAAAATCACGGCCTAGCGCCCTGAGAATACTACCGCATTACTACTAACACCACCTACTGCCTCACCAACTAACACCGATAACAACTTAAATGAAATGGAGTATATCTGCACTGATATGAACATTACTTCACCAGAATACTAACAATAAACTGCCTAGCAATTGATGTTGTTTCCAGAAGACAGGTCCATAGGTCTATGTGACCTTCTTTGAGAAATCATTTTAAATGAATCACCATATTGTGAAATATATTTCTGCCAACTTTTGTTTAGATAGTTCTACACGAGAGCTTGGGAGATATTTTGTTTGTAGTGAAACACTTGCTCATGCACGACATCTTGTAACGTGGCATTGCACATTATGTTTTGCCTATAAACTATGTTTGCTGAGGAGCAATGTATGGTGAACATACTATTACAAGAATGCCTCAGGGTCGTATCTCAATTCATGAGGGATGGAGGTTTTATAAAAATAAAAGAACAAAAATTGATTTTAAATGTGTTCACACAAATATTATTTTTACCTGTAATCTATCTATCTCCACTATTACTCCTTTTATTTCTTAGTGAGCACAATATTTAATGTCTATTTCAACTCTAATTAACGTCCTTAATGTCTCTGTTTGGAGTCAATTAACTCGTACTCATCATTAACACACTTTTGGTCTATCTGTTGTCATAATTTGTAACATCTTTCACTCACACATCCAGTCCAATAGTCCAGCCTGCCAGCCACAAACTCAAACTACACTGCTTGATACTAGCAGTCGCAGATTTCCCTTCCGCTGGTCACTTCTCTCGCCGCTCGTCGTCTATCGCAGAAACTCAGCCACTCATTCAATCAACAACTGCCGGTTCGTAAGTCCAATGCTCTTTTTATAGCCTTTAGCCTTGATCTGTAAGGTTTGCCGTACCCCGAGTCTAGCTGAGAGACACTATTGCAGCAAACCACTAGAAAAATCTTCAGAAAAATGCAGAAACTCAATACAACCAGGGTCAGCAGCGCAGCAAAAGGGATTATAGTGTCAACTCGTTTTTTGTAACCAATACGTGGTTCGCTCGCCTGTCATTAAGAACATTCCATTGACTTACTGCCACCATCATATAACTACTTTGTCCTTCACTTCCATTTGCTCGCGCAGGATGCAAAGCAGCGAGCAAGTAACAATACTTTTCTATCACCCTGTGTTTGTTGAGCAGCACAGAGTTTGGACGAATTGCCCAGTTTATCAATGTTATGAGGATGAAGGCCTGAGCTAGGCCTCAACTGATTTTGCTGCTGTTGCAGTTATTGTACATGAACCGTTTGCTGTTCCAGTGACTTTGCTTAGCACATGTTTTCTGGCATATTCTCCAATGGTACACAGACTGCCGTGTTTCAGGGGAATGTGCAGCGTGCTGGAGGAGGTGAGGAGTATTTACATGTGCATCTTGCACTCAACCGGTACTCTTTTATGCAAGGTTGTCAAGCTGTGTGGTTGAGCTTAACCTGGTTGGTGCTGTCAAATTTTATGTTTCTTAGTTAACCTATAGCAATGAGTTTATTCTGTGTTTGAGGACATGTAGTCTTTCCTATCTTTTTGAAAATATTTTAGCTGAGTATTTTGCATATTAGTGTCATTATGATTAAAGCTGAAGTCTGCAAGTAACTTTGCAAATTTACTTGTATTTTTAAACAGACTGAATTTATTGGTGTGTTACATGACACTGTATGTTGGTGCATGCTGTTATAAGGGAGACCTTTTTTTTCTTTTTTCCTGTTTTTCCTTTCATTCCTGACATTTAGGTTTGTGTTTATTTTTCCTGTTTCATTTGTTCTCCTAATATAGCACTGTGCACCCAGCCCAAAGTCTGCTAATGTTGTTGTCAGTTTTGTTTATTTAGCCAATGCCCATATTTTACAGACTGCTGCCTATATTTGTGCTGCATCGCAATTGCCTTGTACATTTTAAAATTAAAATACCATGTCCAGTCAGTTACAACCTTGGATTTGCATAAGTGAGTGAAGAGATTTGGGCAGCTCTTAACAGTGAGGTCTTGAGAGCCCATGGGGGTGATTGAGGTGAGTATGAAGCAACGCCGGAAGGAAAGGGCGGGGGAAACGGGAGGTCCTCTAGAAAACCCGCCGACCAGTGGCATCGCCTGGCACGATTCTGACATGGGGAAATCCGGGAGTGACCCGGTTGGGGATTGAACCCAGTTCGCCTTGGTGGGAGGCAAGCAGGATAACCACTCTGCCACCGTGGCCCCAGATTAACACATTTTTAATCTAGCTGGGAGTAAATTTGCCCATCATTATTATTTATACATTATAAAATAATATGTGATAATCTGTTTTGGCTTGCACTGATGTGAAGAGATTTGAAATTCTGCATAAAAGCTGTTTAGCAGGTTTATAAAATGTGTAAATTTCTTCAGATTGAGCTTACGTTATCTTTGCATGTTGTATATAACAGTCTCCATATTGGTGTGATTTTTTTAATTGGCTGAATATTGCTTGTTTATCTACACTACATTGTTACAATTTGCTGGTCTACATCAGTTCCCTTGCCTTGTCCCGCTCTAGCAAGTGCCAAGCATACGAAGACAGCAAAACAACGAGCCAGCAGAGTCGAGTGGCAGCGAGAGTGACCCGCGGAAGTGAAGTCTGCAGACTGTGAGTATTGGTACAGTAGAGTTCCTTGCATTTTTATAATGAACTGTGCACATGATTGTTACAGTAAAAATAATGTACATAATTATTGTTTAAGGTTACATTAATTTAACAATATGCACTAATACACCCCACCTTATCCCAGTCTGTGTAAGATACTCCATTTACTTCATTGATGACTGAAGCACGTCTATTTTAAAGTGAACTGAACTGGGTATCAATAAAACTGTGATAATGTATTGGAGGAAAAGACAACATTGTAGCAATACAAATCATAAAAAAACAAAACAAGAGAAAATGGTGGAGTGGTAGAACCTATACATCATGTAGCGAAGTTATACATAATTTGACTTGCAGCCTGGATCGGTATGGATGACAAGCCTCTCCCCCCTTGAAGCCTGGAAGCTGTTGCTCTGTTCATGGAGCTTTTCAGTGGCTAAGGCCTCTCCATGGTATCTCAATGACTAGCCTATCTACTCATAGAGGAGCAGAAATAGAAGTGGGATGAGTAGAAGCATGGGTAGGGGTGAAAGCTAGGTAGATGGCAGATGCCTGGGGAACGTGATTTTATGTTTCTACCACTGCACCATTTTCTCTTTAATACAGAATTCAACTTAACTGAGTTACCTAGGTTTCACATTTGTGCTAATAGCCAAGCTAAAAATAGTGTTAAGCTTACTTCAGTTATTCTTGCAATAAGGATAGCCAAAGTGATTTGACTACCTATTATTTTGGGCATATGACACTGCACAGATTTGTTGTATTTTTTTTGAAAACCCAGAATATGACATAAAAATACAGAGAGAAAAAAAGCCAAGGTTAGTACAGAGAATCCCACAGAAATAATTAGGTCAAAATTCAATATTCACATTAGAAGAAAGACAAAAACACCAGGATAAGGACAGTACATACTGAAATATGCTTACACATTTGAATGACTCAAAAAAGACAACAATGCAAAAACAGCAACAGAAACAGATGTATGTATACACAAAAACTAGATGGTGTAACAAAGAGAACACAGCAGGATTTCAAAGGCAAACAATTGCAATGTTTATGGAATGGGAATCTGTTCCAATCTTCAAGCACATATACTAAGGCATACCAGTGTCTAGAAGATTACGTAAACATTTTCCCTGGCAAATGAAAAACCGAATAAATTCAACACAACTCTTTTTATGTGCAAAAAAAAATCTACAAAAACAACTGGTGTTCTATGATGCAAAAGATACATCTGACAGTCTCTTTGTATGGTGTACATTAATTTGTTGTTCTCACACACATGAAATATAATAGTGTCACAAGATGCTAGAGGAGCGTATCCAAGTTCATTAGGGATGGAGGTTTTAATAAAAATAAACAAACTAAATCTGGTTATTAATTTATTCACACTGCTATTATTTACAACGTTAAACTATCTACTCTCACTATTACTATTGTTATTTTCAGTGAGTGCAATATATAATGCCTATCTTTATTCTAATGATAGACCTTTGCAATGTCTCAATATTGATTATAGTCAATCAATTCACGCTCATTATTTACACAAGTTCAATCTGTCTATTACCATAATTTCAAATGTCTTGCACTCACACATCCAGTTCAAAAGTCCCGCCCGCCAGTCTCACTCTTCACTGCACCATAACTCGCAGTCTACAGACTTCACTCCCAATGATCACTTGTCGTTCTGCTAGCTTGTCGCCTTCGCTCACCTGTTGCTTAAGGTTGCACAATCGCCCATTATACCATTATATAAAGTACTATATGAAAAAGGAAGCGTCTTGTCAACTGACTGTAAATACAAACTCTGCTTAACTGTTCCAAATGAAGTATTAACTAGGTTTGCAGACTTTGAATAGAACTACTCCATAACCCAACAACTGCCTTATTCGTAATTTATTCTAAAGAGTTCAATTTCTAAACAAATAAGCTCAAGAGTGTGAGAAAAAGTGCAGAATGTGTTTTATGATGACACTTTAATATGTACACCTAAATTTGAAAATGAGAAAAGACAATTCCAATGATCTAAGCAGCTTAAACAAGCTGACAAAATCCTATCTTTGGATAGTACAAAAAAAGAGCAATGGTTAAAGTGTTCGTACTGCACCAAGTTTTGACTAGAAATCATATCAGGTGTTAGGAACAACTTCCACGTGTAGAAAAACAGAGCAAGGTGGCACAGTTGTAAACCACTGGACTCAAATTCGGAAGGATCTGGGTTTGATTTTTGGTACAACCATCCTGATTATGGTTTTCTATGGTGAATGCTAGGATGGGTCCTTAATGCAGGTCATGACCGATTCCTTCCCCAGTCCTGCTTCTCCAAGCAACACTTTCCAACTGTAATGAACTCACCATTGTCAAGACATTAAAGCCCTATCTACCCCACGTAGAACAAGAAAATGAGAGTGGCAGCAATAACAAAGTGATGAGCCCAATTGCTAATTTCAAGACTGCTGCTTTAGGTATTATTAACTGCATAAAATTGGAGTATGTAGAGAATATCATATTCTTGAGGATTGTTTCAAATTCTCAGATATCTAGGATGAAAACAGTTTCTGGTACATGGCCCAATACAACAGTTTAAAATTCTGGTAATTAATCAGAATAAGGGTTTTTCCCAAAATGGGAAAATAATACCTGTATATGGTATATATGGTCATTACTAATCACACTTGGTAGGAATTTCATTGGGACTTCATGTAATTTGCCAGTATATACCATGAAATGTGATGGTGAGGAAGGCTATGAATATTGGAGTGTTTATGCTAAAAAAAACATGTGAAATTTATGTAAAATATATTGCTTCCCTGTTGCTGAATCGTGTTTAATGTGAGAACGCCTCTGTAAACTAAACATTTTACAAAACGTTATTCACAGGGTATGGATCTGCCGACGCACTAAGGTTATACAGCTATAAACCACTGCAATCATGCGGTGTCGGAATATCATTTAATCATGATGAATTTTTCAAGGCTCTCCTTCTTGATATTCAACAAATGATGTACTATGTAATATACAAGAAGTAGAAAAAAAAAATATATATATATATATATACAGTATGTCATACACAAATTGTTCCCCAGTGTTGTTTACTTGTAGGTTATGTGCATCACCATGATACATCAGTTCAAACAATGCACAGAGACAGGAAAAAAATGTGTAACGATTTTGGTCTTCCGGTTGTATTTTTACTTAGTCGTATGCTGGTAGCGTGTGTAAGTGCAGTACACTGTGTGAAGGCTTGTGATGTACGAGTTCTATTATGCGTGTTTCATTGCGATTATTTCCATATGGCATGTTAAATCAAAGTATTGTGCAGAAATACGAATGTTTCTTTGCAATTGTTTCCGTGTGAAGTGTTATAAAATAATTATTGTGCAGTACTACAAGTGTTTGTGGGGTTTACACAAATTGAATAGATGTTAACGTGTCCTATACATCACAAAGGAGCTATATTCACTGCTTACATGGATGAGTAATGTAATTCATACTCTAGTTTTTGTGTGAAAAGTAAGTGTAGTTAATTGTACTGTATCGTGTTTCATGTGACTGTTAGAATTGCAGGGCTTACATACTGCTGCTAGCCATGTAAAATGCAGAAGTCCTAAACCAATTAAACCTAACTTCATGATAGGTGAATTATAGTGGCGGGGGGNNNCGACGTGAGCTTACTTATTATACTTTTTCTAACACACTATCTCGTGTTGGCACACTCTCCTACTATGATCACATATTGTGAAGTTAGGTTGAGTTAGGCGAGGTCTTCTTGCATTTAACGTGGTTAAGGAACCCAAATGACATGTAATTTACATAAATTTTACGTGTTTTACCCCACAATTTTACTCATCTTCATAGCTCTACCCACTATCGCATTTGATAGTATGTACTGCGAATATTGTGATGCCACTAGTAAATTTATGTTCTGAGTGATACGTAATGTCGTCATATACAATTTTCCGGGATTTTTTTTTGTTTTCGGAAAAGCCCCTATTCTGGATAGGGTAATTACCAAAATTCCAACATACATCACAACTTATACACATAAAGGAAGTAAAATAATACAACGAAGAGTGTTAAATTTTTTAGATATAATTAAACAAATTAAACACACATGGATCCTCTTATGTTTAGATTATCAAGCATCCAGACCAAAATTTGAGTCAGGGGGTACTCATTACAGTTTACCAGTGTAGGCTTCCATACACCAGATGAGCAAACAAGCCCATAAGTTCATGAGCTAATGATTAGAAACAGAGATAAAATATCTCAATTTATGGGTACCATAATACGTAACACCACTATTTACAATTCAGTTTCATCACAAGATCAGCTCTATCAGTTACTGACACCCACATTGTTATATGCACAAATTTTATGGGATGAGCACATTAAAACAATATCAGAGACTGTTGGTAAGATTTTGACAGTTCAACGAAAGTAGCATCAATGTTTCCTTTTAGCTTAGCCTATGTATCTTTCCACCATCAGTTGGTGTGTCAAGTAGCAGTTGTATTGCTTATTAACATGCTGTCATCAGCTGATCCACTTATCACTGTACTGCTAAGTAAATGTTTTAGTGTTTATAGATGAACTTCTGTCTCAAAAATAGCTAGGTTATGGAGATAAAAAAAGAAGCTTAAATTTAGGTATAATTCAAAAAGGTAAGCGCATGCAGGCTAAACAGCACAATTTATTATGCAGTAAATCTTTAGTACCACCCTTGCGGTATTTTTTCAATAGTGGCTAGTATGTTTGTAATATATTATTTACACATGGTATTTTCTAAGATACTGCTCACTGCTATAACCTGTAAGTCGTATATTGTGGCAATTCCAGCAGAAACCTGGAGGTAATACATTATAACACTTTTAGTATGCAAATATGTTTGTAACAGAAAACTTTAGAGCACTGTTTAATTTATTATGGAAAGTGAATTTCGTTTAACATTTCTGAAATGATGATTGTGGTTCTTATCATGCTTTGTGGACATTATAACATACATATATGCCATGCCTGGAAAAATTAGGAATTAGGGGAAATTGCCAGACAGTACACTTTCATTTATAACAGTAAAATATTTTGTGATTAAAAGTGGCGTGTTGCATCAGCTCTTTACACAGACATGATCAAGTTACTGCTTTTGCATACATGTAGCACCACAGTCACCAGCATCACTAACAAACTACTTTATTTGCCAACATTTGAAAACCATTTTTCAGATTTTGCTGTCCTGAAATAATATGGGTTTGAAATATATGTCCACTAATTTTTCCAAGGTCCATTTTACATGGGCATGGCTGTCAGAATAGCCAAAATAACAAAACTTTCATTTGTTCATGCAGCAGCTGATACAGGATTTTGTACATGGTGCATTGTTAGTTTCATTTGTGTCATGTTACCACACACTGGCTGTAAAAATCTTGGCTTTCTAATTAAATGGACTATAAATTCTTTGGAAACAGCCTCAAAACTAATTTTAATCTATTACTTATAACAAAACTGGTTCAAATCTAACAAAACTTCATATTATTTTTCTGGACAAATTTAACAGTCAGATAAGTGGGGATCATAAATCCATTAAGACTAGCAGTGGTAAGTAACATGGTCACAATGTTAAAAAATTCAGGAAATATTTCCGCACAGGCAGCAGTGTTTGGAAATTGAAGGTGGTTAACAGAAAGTGGGGTAATAGATAGACAAAGAGGATATGGACACTTATCCCAGGGACGTGAGGTGCAATTGCATGTGTGGCCCGATTTTGAGCAAGCTGGCAGAACCCTGAATGAATCCAATGCTAGAACCCTCCCTGAGTTTCGACTCAAAGGGATGCCTGTGTATAGCATGATCTGCATTTGTAACAGGCATAAACTGGTTGTCTATCACAGACATATCAAGATCCTACAGCCATTACTTGTCAATGACAATAGAAGGCAAGCTTGTAGCTCAAAGACAAGCACATTTACTTTGCCACCTGTACACACTCAATAATGCTGTAGAAACAGCTTGTTGGCAAACTATTGGTATATGGTAAAGTACTACTGCACTAATCACAAGAATTCATGGTAACAAAATCTAAGTCACTAAATTAATTACCTAAGAGCTGGCAATGATGCATATCTAGATAGGTGAGACCCATGATGTAAGGAAATAGGGTGAAATCATCCAGCTGCCAAAAACTCAACCGCTTGTGCACATTATGTCAGCATAGGGGAACACTTCACTTACCAGCATTGTATGCTGAGTAACTTCACATGTTTCCTTTAATACATTCTGTGGTCATTCATTCACTAATTATACAAATATCAGTGTGTCAATACACTGTTATCCCAGGCAATTTTACCAACAAATATAAGAAGAGAAACACAAATACGGTGAATGGAAAATTCACCTGACGAGCCGTACAGAGAAAATGTATGAATTACGTATAAGGATGAATGTCAAAACTTTATTTTAAAAAATATAATAGGCCAATATTATTATTCCTAGGCCTTTAACTCAATCCTTATCATATTTACATAAAATAGCCATTTCAACGTCTTTTATCAGAACCAATTAAATGGTTGGTTTTATGTGCAACAGAATATCTTTCAACCATGAAACTATAGTTATACAAGCGTGAACAATGAAAGACATTTAAGACATACAGCTATAAAATTTGAAGATGTGCTTTCCTCCCTCCTTTCATACAAACTGTTAACATTCGGGGCTTAAATTTCCGAATTTTCTTGACTCATCTAGCCTCTGCATAGGTGCGAAATTTTTGTGTTTGAGAAAAGCTGATTCCTTAAAAAAACTGTATGATGCTGTAGGCAGGATACCACATATAGGCCTCATATATAGGTATATATGGATGAAATAGAAAATGAAAAAGTATAAATAGGTTTACCACAAACCTTTGAAAGTTCATTAATGTTTGCATTTAGATTAAATAAATACAGATCTTAAAATCATGATGGTATTTTAACATTATGGTAGAACAAATCTGGAAAGTAGGTAATTATAAAGTCATGATCACTTATAACAATACGTACTGCACCTGCTATAAACATTTCCGTACAGGCTCTAATAACAGTCAACTTAATTTATAATATAATTCCTATTGGCATTGTCAAGATGAATTGTATGGTTCGTTTTGTATCATGTTGAATGTGTTAAATATCGGTGTCAGTGGACGTTTGTTCATGATTAAGGTTAAGTGACATATTTTTTCCACAAATTATTGATGGATGCTACAGGTAACTGTATTGGAAATCCTTACTTCAACCACGGCTTCAAGTAAAAATAGTAAAGTTATACTCTGTGAGAGGCATGATTTATTAAGTACTATTATAGAAAAATGTGACGGCAAAGTGAAACAAGACAGTTTAGCTTTGCTACTGAATAAAGCCACATGTCGTGTTGCGTGTTACACAGGTGTAAGTGAATCAAAGATAAATAAAATACATAAGGAAAATAAAGCACAGAATGCAACCGACCCTAATAGTTCATTACGTACACCTGGTAAAACCCTTTCAAACTGATGAAAACACACTTCTGTGAATACAGATGATTTCGATAAATGTGTTGTCAGAAACACAATACATTACTTACTTTTATGTGCGAGAAAAGGAAGTTACAACTGTTCCAAAATTACTGCCAATAATCAAGAATAAAATAGATTGTCTCTCATTTGTAGCATTTTTAAGTAACATTCAAACTTGTGTAATTGCAGAGTTTTGCAGCATTTCAAGTGCAATAAAATAATGTATATTCAGTATTTAGCCCAGTCTAGGAAACAATGCTCCTTGTTACTTTTTTTGCTATCTATGGTGGACATATGAGGCCCTGTGCACATGTTTAAACAGATGAATTGCAAGCCCTTTCTGCTGGTAAAATTAAATTCTTGGTAAATGTATCATTGTTAAGTGTAAATAATTAATACAGGATTGTACAATCTATTAATAAATATCTTTCTCTTTGCAAACTTTGACTCTTAAATGCTGTACCTCCAGAAAAATCATTGACATTTTTGTTTATTACTCCTAATTGTATAAGTATAAACTATGACTTTTATAATTTTGTCAGTTGACCAAATTTGAGTATCCAAAGTCATAAAAAATTGGCAATCAAACACTGTACTGTTCACGAGTGATGGTAAGGTAGGTATGTGTTTGACGAGGAGGTGAAGAGATGTCCCATGAATGGGCAGACTGGGAAGCTTACACTCATTCACTCACCCATGAAGAGGTCATGGTTTATGAACCAAAAATACAGAAGGCATACTTGAACAATGAATTGAGTGATTTCTGTTGTATAGAAGGATAAGTCCAATTAATATGTTGTTTTATGCCTGAAGGCAAGCCTCTTTCAAACAGTGATGAATGGTTCTTGTTGAGACCGGAAAATGCAGTGCAGGCCTCGCAGACTGCAGGATCACTCTGGATGGGTTGCCACATTCTGCTGCAGCACGTCAGCGGATACGACAATATTCTCCATCTGTAGTGAGTCTGGCAGGATCAGTACCTATGCTATGTGCCATACAACCTGTACGTAACCACGCCTGCACACATTGTGTCACAATGGTGACTGTACGGCAATGGCTATATGACAAACAGAATACCTGGCTTCATGCAGTTTGACCAAATGAGCATGTTAAAATGGGTGTGGGTGCAGATCTCTTCGCAAGCATGATGCAGTGACACACTGATCTGGTTCTTAACATGCAGACTTCTGCCTTTCCAGTCTGTTGTATGGCTCTTTTAAGCACCGAGTACTGGCCACAAGCAGGCCCAATATCACGTCACAGCAACGTTTCTGCGACATCACTGTAACCAAATTTGCATTGTGCAATTGGTACTGCATGTCGTCTTGATTTTATTGCAAATGGATGATCCCTTATGGATGTAGCAATTTTCATGTCAAGCAGTGTATAAACGTTAGGCCTATCCATATTTTTTTAGCAATATGTTAAACATATTATACAAAAGAACAACTCTTTTATGACCTTTTATTTAACTCTCTCCTGTATGTTAAATAATTTTCTTTAGCCTCATATAATATCCATATATAAAAAATCTCCAATTTTACATATATAGGTTGAAATATCTATAATGAATTTGAATACATTCATTTTAAATAGAGAATGTTTAAATTCATGGTCAACAGTATCAGCCCATATTTGCTAAGTCTTGAGAATACACATTTAAATTTTATTTAAATGGACCCATGTTGTCACAATTTGAAAAGTAGTGTAAGCTGCCTTTAATTTTGTCACAATCTCTAAACACAAAACCTTAAATCTATAAGCATGTTCATTTCTCCTAAATGTTAAACATTTTGTGACACAAATTCATGAACCAAGATAGGCCTATGTAGCCACAAGTTGGTGCAATAATAAAATCACTGGACTTGCAATTGGGAGGACCCAAATTTGATTCCCAGTTGGGCCATCACTTTTTTGGTTTTCTGAGGATTTCCTAAATCACTCCAAGTGAAAGCTAGGAAGGTTCCTAATACAAACCATGGCAGATTCCTTTCCTAGTCCTGCCTGTCTGGGCAATGTGCTTTGTCTCTAATGACCTCACTATCAATAAGATAGTGATTATAAAATAAGATTATAAGTCAAAGACCCCACCCCCTTTTTTACCTTCACCAAGGTATACTTGCACACACACCAGTATCAGAGAACAGTGATAAAACTCTGATAATTTAAGGGTTTAAAAAAAATAACTCCTGGTAAAAATTATAAAAAAATGTAGGTATTGTTTTTGTTTTCATTACTATTTATAATTTTTATATATACAAAATAATAATTACTAACAGGATGCCTTATTAAAAGAATTTCAAAATAAACATTAATAAAAGTAATTAAAAGCACACAAATAATGCTATATATAAGTAAACATTTTAAAATTATTTAAACAATATTTTAGGCCAGATTCTAGAAAGTATTTTTTTTTGCACCTATGTACAGATAGCCAACCTATTAATAAACTTACCTCCATTATTTTCCTATTCTTCCATTTTATTTTGCATGATTTTTGTGCTCAGCTTTAACTATACAAAGTTCACTTTAGAGTGTTGAGGAAGGTATACAAGTGGGGTGAAGGGAGAAAGAGTTAAAATAATGTTGAAAATAATGTCTCAATTATACATATTTTGCATCACCAAAGTGTCAGATCAAGGCCCTTATATGTTAGTTGCCTAGTCTATATGAAACACAAGGTGAAAAAAGAACAAACAGGGTGGTTCACTGAGGTCATTTCCACTTTATAAAAACAAAATTTTGAACATGACAGTATTGCTGAAAAAATTTCAAGTCAAGCCATGGAGAGCTCATTCCTGGCCCGAGGTCATTAGAGGGACTTGGCTGTAAGTAGGCCTAATGTGATTGGCATCTGGGATAGGATCTCGCCCCCCACTGTCTCTGGCCAGATACAGAGCATAATATCCGTTAACTGCCTGCTCAGCTTTTAGTTACACCATCTTCTTTGTGATTTGTGTTCTAGAAAATGTATACTTTCTTATTTGATTCTATCAATCAAACAGTGTCTACATGTTTCTTTGTATTTATTTCCTTCACAACATTGCCCTTCCCAGCAGTGCAGATGGAAAATTCACGACGGCACAATGAAAATGTTCTCCTTTCCTTCTTCAGTGAAGATCTGATACACTGCAAAATACATCACCACAGGCTTATTCTGCACCATTTCAATAAGAATGGACCTGTTCAAAAGTACAAGTAGACCTAAACAAACCACACAAAAAAAANCTTATTCTGCACCATTTCAATAAGAATGGACCTGTTCAAAAGTACAAGTAGACCTAAACAAACCACACAAAAAAAAACATGTAATGAAAATGTTTTCATGGAATAACGTATTTTCCGAACCCCGGAATACATTTTGCAACTTTATNAAAAAAAACATGTAATGAAAATGTTTTCATGGAATAACGTATTTTCCGAACCCCGGAATACATTTTGCAACTTTATCTGTGCCATAACGAAAATAAGGTAAATATCATGCGACACTACAATGTTGAAAAAGCTATCTTGCATAAGGGAAAAAATAATTTTTCTGATTGGCCAACTTGCCTATTACAAAACACCAATAACAGGTGTGTACCAAATCCAGTCCTGTATTTATAGTAACCATACAAAATAACTACCCCAGATGTCGCATAATTTCACAAGTTTTGGCCGGAAATTCAGATTATTGGGAATTAATAGTCAAATTATACAAATTATCAAATGTACCTATGTAAGTTATAAGTTATGGTATGTACGTAACATAAGTTATGGTATCTCGTACCATAACTCCTGTACACCATATGGAAGATTAATTTCTGATGTTGAAAACTACATAACCCAAACTCATGAACAAAAAAGCAGGAAATTCAAATATCCAAATCGGAGGGCAGGACAAAGGGTGAAAAACCAGGAGTCTCCCGCCTAAAGTGGAAGGGTTGGCAGGTATGCCTATCAGTGATACCCCTTAATGTCATTTTTTACGCCACACACACAAACAAACCATTGGTATCGGAATGTACAATAAACCCCCAAACTTGCAGTATCAACCCCAAAGAAGCTACTGGCTAGTGTTCTCCTAAAAAGGAAAATCACACAATGCTCCTGGACAAATGAACTGACATGACCATGGACTGGACCCAAACCTTATGCCACCCCAAATTCTCAAAAGAAATTCTGCCATGATACCTACAGTAAAATCCTAACTTTGGTATCCAGACAACCTTTCAAAGACTCTACTTGTTTTATGAAGGTTCCTGGTGCCTTAGTTGTAATAATAGTGGATGAACCTGCTCCCATAACACCAGTAAGCAATCAACGTAAGACAAGAGCGAACTAGCCCTTTGTTAAACTGCTGCTTGGGGGTAACCGATGAGGGGAGATGTGCCACAGCCAAATGGGGGAACCAGTGGGTCGAATACGGTTCTGTTGCCAGTCGTAAGAAATAAGTGACATGGGTCAGACGTTTGATGATAAAATGTGACTANGGGTCGAATACGGTTCTGTTGCCAGTCGTAAGAAATAAGTGACATGGGTCAGACGTTTGATGATAAAATGTGACTATCGATCCATTTTGACATGACACAAGTATGATAACGTCTTATTTATGACTTCCAAATATGGCTGCCTTCAGTACATCACCACAACATAATACACATATGAGACTCATGGCAAGATTTATACTGAGGAAGTTTTCAATGCAATTAGCAACACTTTGATCGCNCATAATACACATATGAGACTCATGGCAAGATTTATACTGAGGAAGTTTTCAATGCAATTAGCAACACTTTGATCGCAAACATCTTAATACTTCATTCTATGAATTATTATGTAACAATTTCTTCATGCTGCACTATTGTAAATTTATATTTTCAGAGGCAAACTGAGCTAGCCAATAAATAAATACAGCCAATTTATTAAGTGGCTTCAAAATGAAAATGTGTTAATTTTGAAAGCATTTTATGTAAGATGTGTGTGCACAATTTAGAAAAATCATTCATAGCACATACATGATGTGAAACGGTGGCAACAAACAAGCTCAATTAAAAAATTTACGAAAAGATAGCAGGAAAACCGCACTCTCAGTTAACAAATTTGGCCAACAGGTAGCAGTAAAGTTATCTTCGTATATGGTAATGCATTTTAACTCGTGAAATATTGTCATCTAAAGATCTCACCAGTGTGCCAAAACTTAACATTTTGAGCCAAAATAAACTGTCGAGTAAGGGAAAGCAGGAAACTACAATAAAAATTGCAATGCTTATTAATACTGCATGAATTTTACATTTTAATACCACAATATTTAACGTGAAATACATTGGATATGTTGATGGTGCTTTGAAGTCAAAATAAACAATATTTGGAATGAAATAAAGTAGTCAAACTACATTTTTGCAGTGAAAGATAGCAATAATTTTAAAGTTAGAATAATATTGTTTTCTCATTTACTGGCCAATAAGCAAAGATCTGAAGCACCAGTAGCACCAACTTAAGCAAATTTTATGAAGAACACACATCATAGTTACGACACCTCTGGCAATATGAGGTAGTTCGGTCACTCAAAAGCATAATCAATTTTTCAGCACAGCATCTTAACAAGGCCATCATACACTGAAAAGCCAAAAAAAAATCTGGTATAGGCATGCGTATGCAAAAAACAGAGGTATGGAACCAATCAGAGTAACGTGATGCGGTCGGCAGCTAGATCGGTTACTGCTGCTACAATGGCAGGTTATCAAGATTTAAGTGAGTTTGAACGTGGTGTTATAGTTGGCGCACGAGAGATGGGACATTGCATCTCCGAGGTAGTGATAACATTTGGATGTTCGCGTACGACCATTTCACGAGTGTACCGTGAATATCGGGAATCCGGTAAAACATCACATCTTCGACATCACTGCGGCCCAAAAAAGATTGTGAAAGAACGGGACAAACTACGACTGACGAGAATCATTAAACGTGACAGACGTGCAACCCTTTCTCAAATTGGCGCAGATTGAATTTGTGGACTGCCCTGCAGGATTCATGGTGT